>DWGR01000650.1:0-20402 GCA_018247715.1 Heliconius burneyi | reverse complement strand
GTAAATAGCGATAAACAGCTTTCTGAATCATCGACTCGTTGCTGTTTTTGTTCCATCGAAAGCAATCGCGGCACCCACTTGGAAAAAACCTTTTTCATGCTCAATTTTTCATGAAGGATAGTAAATATATATTTCTTTTTTTGACATGTTTCAAGCAAAGGTTAGTACTCTAGAAAGACGTGGTTACTGGTTTACTACGAGTGCCATTCTGGGTTAATCTCGGAACTTATTGATCCATGTATGTTAAGTAGAGAAGATGGTTGGAATTTTTTTATGACCAGGGAGGAGAAGACTTTGTTTGCCGTTAGGGAATAATATCGATGATATAGAGAGAGATTATGAAAAAACGCCAGGAACCGCGCATGAGATACATAAAGTATACGAGTGGTGATAGTGAACGAAGTGTAAAATACAGAGAGCAGAGCTTTAAGCGCTCCGTTCAAATTTAAAACATTCTTTATTCAAATAGACTATGTAAGCACTTTTGAATCGTCGAGTGAACATACAAACAAAAAGCCACCGGTTCGGAAGGCAGTTCTGCTGAGAAGAGCCGGCAAGAAACTCAACAGTTGCTCTTTTCAAAGACAACGGTATAATTAATTATGACATTAGCTGGCAGCTATCCTTCATGACATCCAACAGACATAAATTCCATGCATATTTATCCTCTAAATATTCTTGAGCAGTGTAATAAACTTTATTTATTAGAATTTTTTTACAATTACTTTAAATTTAGGTAGTGGCAATCTTAGAATACACTGTGGAATTTTATTATATACACGTATACCGAGACCCATAAAAGATTTATTTACTTTTTGGACGCGAAAACTTGGCGTAACAAGCTTATCTTTATTTCTCGTCCCTATCATATGTCTATCACTATTTTTACTATGACACTGTATATTTTGTCGGACAAACAGAATATTATAATATAGAAATTGTGATAATTCCCGCATCTTTGGAAGACATGTCGCAGAGAATCTCGAGCTCTTAGATTATAAATATATCTCACGGCTCTTTTTTGGAGAATAAATATTGAATTTATATCTGAAACACTGCCCCATAGCAGCATTCCATAAGATAAAATACTATGAAAAGAGCTAAAGTAGACTAGTCGGGCAGTTTCAACGTCCGTCATTTGTCTTAATGTTTTAATTAGGAACGCGGCAGAGCTGAGTTTATCCGCAAGTGCTTCCAGATGAGTGTTCCACTGGAGTTTAGAATCTACAGTTATACCTAAGAAAATAGCTGATTCCGACACATTGAGAGTTTCTCCTTTAATTATTAGACTAAAATTATGTTTTTTTACATTTGGTGAAGCAAATTCAATGCATTTAGTCTTTTAGCATTTAACATTAGATTATTAACATCAAACCAACGAAGGATATGTGACAATGCACTATTCACTTCGTTATAGTTTATTCTATTTCTGTCAACCTTAAATATTAAACAGGTATCATCCGCGAAAAGTACAATATCACATAAGTTCTTCATATAAAAAGGCAGATCGTTAATATAAAGAAGAAATAGCAAATATTTTACTTAAAGACGGCAACAGAGATTGGTCTGTAATTTCCAGGGTCAGATCTATCTCCACTTTTGTAAAGCGGCACTATTTTGCTACATTTAATTAAATCAGGAAAAGAACCCGATTCTACACAATTGTTAAAAATTAAAGCTAGATAAGGCGCAATGTTAGGTATGATTGTATTAAGAAATTTAACAGACATGCCCCATAAGTCACCAGTTTTCTTTAAATTTAGGCTTTTAAAAGTTTTGACAATTTCATCTGGTGACACATTCTCAAACACAAAATTTTGTCTACAAGTATTTACATGTATTTTTAGTATTAATTCTGCTTGTGAAGGAGATAATGGCAGTGAACTAGTTACTTCAATAGGTATTTCACAAAAAAATAAATAAAAGTATTTACCACTTCTAACTCTGAATTTAAGATTATATCATAAACTTTTAATTTAATAGGTTCACTGACAGCTCTTGATCTCCCAGTTACAGTAGTAATAGCATCCCATGTAGCTTTAATTTTATTACTTGTATTCAAAATGTTTGCTCTCTCTGACTACCCCGCTAGAGATAAAGCGAGATGTTAAAAAATAACAACAATGAAAAAGATATAAAAATAAACATACTACTAACAGAAATTGTTCAATTTTAAATATCTTTCTTAAACTTACGTAAGCTGAAGTAACTTATTTTTGTACTGTTACATGGAAAAAGCAGTAATAATCCTTATAACGTTTCCATTACACTGAAACTGAATACCGTGGAAGCTTTAAGATTCAAATGAATAGAATCCGAGAAAAGTTAACGGACAAAACTAAGATACTATATAAATTTTTAATCATTACTTGTTTAAGCATAAAAATTTCAGCACACGAACCATCTGTAAGTTACCTATTAGAAATGTGTCTAATTTTCAGGACTTCTGTCTCAGATCAGACTCATTCATATACTTTAAAAGCTAATTAAATAAAAGCTAATCATTGTTTTCAATCAGCTTCATTGCCTTCTTTTACCATTTTGCTAGTAATGACGGCGTAATTAATGTAGTTTTTATATAAAACATGTTGGAACTTTGTCAAAAACTCATTCAAAGAACATGAAATGTGCTGGTTACAGATTTGTTCAACATGTCAATATAAGTATATATAAACTATCACCGAAACATTTTTAATCTAAAAGCAGTAAATAATAACCTCAATGACGATTGATGTGCTGAGCTTAGGAGAATGCAATTTAAGACTCATCTGTGCGTCGCTAAAGGTTCCGTGGCGTCTGATACAGTCGGAGGATAAAGCTCTACACGATAATATTAATATGATCTATAAAAGTCAGTACATTATATAATTTTGTTTCGTGGAAATCTTTAAAACAAAAACTTGAGCGATCAATGATATGATTTTTATAAACTTTTCTGCGATCGACATTTGTGTAGCTACACCTACATTATAAGCACGTTTTATTATTAAAAACTTTAAGAATATATTTTTTTCATAAAAAGTAGCAAAAAAATTAGATATAGTTTAATTATGAATATTTTTGAAAAGAAATTAGGTAAGAATACAACTCTCAATATTTAATTTTTTGATTTTTTTTTCTTAAAATATATTTTTGTATGTACTAAATCATTATACTTGTTTAGACTACTTGTTTATTATTTATTTAAGTATTTAATATGATATTCATCTTCTTTAAATGATTTATTATTAATGATAATCACAAGAAAGTTTATATTTGTGCGTTTTTGCTACTCGTAGTATTCTTGATAAGTTATAGTTATATTAGATATAAAAATAATATCGTAATAAATTACTAACAATGTTTTATATCATATAGATTTTCGATTAATTACCGTATTATTAAAAAATACATATCGAGGGATATATCTCGGAACCGATTTCCGAACTTTCAAATGTCTATTTGAAGTTTTAAGTCAAAATTGAAAATATACGTGAAATTTATGTGAACTCAAATTGTCAAGCTTTACTGAAATTATTGTATATTGTATTTTGAATTCTTTTATTTACATGGTGCAAGATCTTGAACAAGCAACAATAACCAATAGAAACAAAATGTCATCAGAATATTATACATGCGCCCTCGACGCCGATACACAAACAACCATAAAAATATTTTTATTCAAAAATGTAAACAATGTGGAAACCATTAGAAATAATATAGTTAAGGGTATTTGGAACTGTGCAGTGATAAAACCTAGTTTAATATTGGACATATTGCAAGTTGTAGTCGCTGCCAACCGAGCAGTGTTGTCAGAAAGATCTAATAGTATGGTAACGAAGACTGTTTATTCAGAAATACTATACAATTTATCCCTCACAAAGAATATTTCGCAAAGTTTGAGTAAATTTGGTATCGAGGAAGATAATAATCTACTCGTTTGCTTTCTTATAAACAATGAAAATGATAATAGTGATGAAATTCTTAATCAAATTGAGGGAAGTAACTGTCCTATCAGTGACTTAAGTAAGCTGAGTAATTTGAAAGATATAAAAAATGTGTATAAACTAAATATTTTTAAGAATGATGTTGATTTACTTGATATAATTGTTAGTAGAATGGTAACAAAAAGTTTCATAAGTTATTAAAGAAAATAAATGTTTATGTATCAATTTACTTTTTATTATTAGTAATCAGCTTCACACTTTATTCTGCACAAAGCAGGCAGCGAGAAACTAGTGTTAAGATACTCTGTTCCCCATTATTATGTACTTCAGAAGTCCATAATAATGGGGAACAGAGTATAATAATTAGCATTAATCACTGACCAAGTTCATAAATTCTAAATATGTTGTTTTATTTAATAATTATAGATTTTCATATACATTCTGCATAATCTCAATTCAACAACCTCCTCACGTGTCATGAAATAAATCAAAATGTGGTACAAATAATATATAACATAAATTATTTTTTAACAGAAAGAAAAATTGGCTTCTAACAACAAACTAAAAAGTAACAAAATAATTTTACAAAGATTTTATAATTTTGAAGTGGGTGCCAAGTAAGACAAACTGGCTTAGTAATTTGATATTATTGTAAGGTAGTTGTAGCTTAGTAATAGACACTGACTTCAAAATTATAAAATCTTTGTACAATTATTTTGTTACTTTTTAGTTTGTTGTTAGAAGTCGGTTTTTCTTTTTGTTAAAAATTAATTTATTTTACGATTTTAAGTGATGAGTAGACCATAAAAAGATGCTTCTTAAATGAGTGGCGGTGGTAGTAGTAGTCAACGGTTGGTAGTGGTTGTCATATGTAAAATTTCATTTAATTAGGTGCAAACACAACATGCAAACTAACATTGTGGTATATTTAGAAGAACATACATAATAAAAATATTCTTTTAATTTTATCAATTTCGACCGGATCCCATAATCGGAACCTCACCAAACTATCTTTGAAGTATATCCTTTCAAATAAAAATAGAATCATTGAAATCCATTGAAGTTGAACTTGAAGTCATAACAATATTACAGTATAATAAAATTTTTACCAAAAAAAAACAAATCAAAAAAAGAATTATCGAAATTGATCGAAGTTAAACAATACTACAGTATAATAAAAATTTTACCATAAAAAAAAAAACAAACTATCAATTTTGACCGGATCCCACAATCGGAACCTTACCAAACTTTCATCAGAGTATCCTTGAAGTGTATTCTTATAAATAAAAAAAAAAATTTTTAAATCGGTTGACGCCACATTGAGTTATTCGTCCATTTATCGCGTACATACCGAATGCAAATATAAGACTTATGTGATTTTCTCATAGATACCATTGTCAGGAAAAAAAAATAGGACCACATGGGAAGCACTACCTTTCAAATAAAAAAAAACATCAAAATCGGTTCACCCAGTCAGAAGTTATGAGGTAACAAACATAATAAAAAAAAATACAGTTGAATTCATAACCTCTTTTTCTTACAGAACTTGGTTACAAATGAACTAAATGCAACACAAAAGGATAGGATAAACAAAACAATAAAACAAGAGCTATGTACTTTGTTTTATTTAACAACAACAATATAATTATGTAAAATGTACAATTTAAATTACACAATATGCAAAAGCGATGATATAAATCAATTTATAAATCAACTTAATTTTTACACTAATCAATTGCAAAATGTGACACTTTACCAATTAAAAGTTAATATAATTTTGTTCAATATCACACAAAGAAAACGCATAAATGCTTAAGTTTGATACACTAACTAGACATACAGCTACAGATGATCACCCATACAGATGATCGCCCCCGGGATACTCCCAACAAAGTATAACCTATGCTAAACAGTAGGTTCAACAAGTCTTAGCCGCCCTGAAGCTGGCTGTAGATAGATTTGTTTTAATTTATTCCTTCCCAATAAACAATGTGCAAAGCCATTGTTGCAAGTTGCGACTTGTTGACTGTACTGTAAAGAAAAAAACACAAAACATGTCGAATCTTAAACAAAATGGCATCTAGTAACTATTGTGTTTTAGGAACTTTCTGATCACTAATCACGAGTGTGAAAAATAAAAAAATAATGCGAATGATTAAAGCCGGAGCTGCCGCTGGAGTTAAATCTAGGGTAATAACAAATTGTAGCACCTCTTGAACACTTTATCGTTGAGACGTGCTACGAGAGCTCCTGCCTGCCTTCCCGCACCGCAGGACAGCCCGCCACACAGACAAACGTACAACATGTAGAAAAACATTTTAATATCAGTGTAGTGGTGAAATTAATAAGAAATTTAAGGCACCTGTAAATGATAGAACACATGAGGCGGTTGTCGCACGGTAGCAGGTTGAGTTCCGGCCTCGGTATCGTTTGAACACTAACAGTAATATTGCGACTACAGCATACGCCGGACTCTTCGAATAGAAGTGACCCAACTCTAAATTACTTTAACTTACTTTTGCTACATACTGACTAAAAAAACATTATTTTAAGATTGTATGTGTGATCATCTGTTAATTGCAGGTTTGTGAGTTAGGCCACTTTATTCTTAAAGTGAGGGTATGTTTATATGTACAAAGTACTCTAGTACTGTAATAATATACAGCAATATATTTGGCTAAATATGTTGTATTCACACTTATAGTATGCTGATGTGGCAGGAATCTTGCTCATTCCCTACATTTACCCTTACTTTCATTTCTGAACCTTGTCCTTGCAATCAATTTGACTACTTGTCCATTATCCTATATCTTTAAATTTTTCATTCACTCCTAACAATCAATCTTTTTAGAAAGACCTACAAAATTGAGCATTGACATTTGAAATTTTTTGCATCAATTATATATAACACAACTAAATAAAATTTTAGTTTGAATAAAATATACATTTTATTTTCAACCATTAAATATATATTTTTTCATACTTTTAATTATTACAGTAAAATTTTGATGAATGCCAACATTCAACTTCCTACAGTCCTCACCAAACATATGGACAGGATTCCTGCCACATATTAACCTTATGTACTATGTTAAAAAGAAGACAGAAAGTAGAGGCTGAAATAGTAAGAACAAAAATCAATGTTTTATACATTTAACTTTAATTTAGGTAGTATTCAGTTATATAAATAAAAATTGTCCAATTTTAATTTATATAACATTTGACCCTCTTTGAAGTCACATTTTAAATGAAAAATAAACTTACAAAATGTTATGAAAGACCATTAAAATACTTTGTATAGAAGAAAGAATGTTTCTAAAGAGAAAGCTAATTTGCCTCTACTTTTAAAAGCTGCTATTGACTAAAAATAAACTATATATACATAGTTATGTAAAATATTATAAGTGATAGTATAATATCTTCACTAAACGACTTTCAACTTAAGTTTATATAATGACATACTGCCATGCTATGTTTTAAGAGAAATTTAAATATTATTAAACGTACAAAAATGTCGACTATGTATTAAACGTTACTTTTGTACGAAAAAAGGCAATTTCTCTATGTCCAACTATTAACAATATAATATTACGAGTGTCAGATATATTAAATATTTAGTCAATATCTAGTTATCTAGGAGTTAGCAAACCTATAAGCTTCTTTTGATTTAGAATATTCTATTGTATGTTGAAGATATTGTTTTTTTTTTAATTATTTTAAACGATATTTGTATATTTAAAAGCCTATTATATAAGAAAGTACTCTGAATAGTTTACAGAAGAGAAAAATGGATGTGTTTGTTCGACTTATGGCACTGTTATTTCGGTGGGTTATTTGATATTTTAAAAAATTGGGTATAATATGAGTATACAAATATACATTTGTATAAAAATTTCATATAGACTACAAATGAGGATAGTATTTCATAGAGTTTTTCAATATCTATTTCAGTGTTTGTGTGGTGAAGTAAATGTTAGTACAGTGAGAATAGCAAATTACACCTAAGTTTTGGAAGTCAAATTTATATATACACACTTGTCCCGACATTTTTATTTATCTGTGATTGTGAAATTAGATAGATGTATGTGTGAACAAATGTGTGTATATTAGATACAGGCGTATATATTAGATATAAGGTATATACAGGTAGATACAAGCAGCGCGAGCGCCGAGCTGCCTTTGTTACATGTAGTCGGTCACTCGGGGCGGTACTAAGCGAAGGGCAGCGGCAGCGCGAGGCCGTAGAGCGAGGGTCACCGGCGCGCCTCCGCCACATATACTGACACCGTGGAGTCCTTGGCGCCCACGCCCAGCGCCGCGCGCAGCGGATGGAAGGCCAGGCATGACACCGGCCCGATGCGCGCGCCCATGAAACCCTCGTGGAAGCGCACCGTGCTCAGCGCCGCGCCCTCCAGATCGTACACCGTGAGGCTCTGGTTCACGGAGCCGGCCGCTATCAGGGGCGCACAGGGGTGCACGTCTAGCGCAGCCAGGGGCGCTGGCGCGCGCAGCACTACGCGGGGAGATGCCAGCTTACGCGCGTCGTACACGCGCACTTCGCCGTCCGCCGCGCCCGTCACCAGCGCGCCCGCGTCCTCGCGCAACGCGCAGCACAGTGCTGCGGCGGCGAGGGGCGCGAGCGCGGCGCGTGGGGCGTGCGGCGGGGCGCGCTCGTCCCAGGCGCGTACGGCGCCGTCCGCGAAGCCGGCCAGCACGTGCGGCCCAGCGCGCCACAGCGCGGTAGCGGGCGCGGCGCCGCCCGTCGGAATGTCGGCGGCCAGCAGTTCGGCGCGAGCGTCCCACAGGCGCAGCACGGGAGCGGCGCCGGCCAGAGCTAGCGAGTGGCGGCGTGCACACCAGCGCAGCAGCGTGGCGGGCGGCGGAGGCGCCGGGGGAGCGGGCGCAGGCGCGCCGTAGAGAGGTTGCGCGGGCGGCGGCCGGGGCGCGGGCGGTGGTCGCGCGTCTATAGCGCGCCAGGCGGCCAGCAGTGCGGGCTCGGCGGGACGACCGGGCGGCGCAGGGCGGTAAAGCGCAAGCTGGCCCGTGTGGCTGGCGGCGGCCAGGAGCGCGTGGTGGTGCGCGTCCAGGTAGGCCAGCGCGGTGATGCGGCCCCAGGGGCGGCGCCAGGCACCAACGCACAGCTTAGCGGCGGTGCCCCAGTCCCAGATGCCGAAGTTCTCCTTGGAGGCGAGCGCGACGTGCTGCTCGTAGGGGTGGAACTGCACGACGGCGGGCGGCAGCGGACAGCGCGAGTGGAACGCGACCGTCTCGAGCCGCGGCGGGGGCGCCGTGCGTAAGGCTAATTAGTATTAAATATTAAGAATATAATTCTAGCTGATAAATACCTGACAAAACTTAAATAAGTTGTATACTTATTTTAAAAAACGTATAAAACGTTTTTATATGTTTTCTGAATTAGTATTTTTCTTACCTAAGTGTGTAATAACGCTTTAACAATGTTAAAAATATAATACAAAAAATAGCATTCTCTCTTATGAGACAATAATTCTTAGCAATCATCTTTGGGTAGTGGAAATTTGTATAAATCTCCATACAGAGATGCTAACAACATAAATAGGTAGTAACAAGCATAAAAGAATTTCGGCGTAGCTTGATGAGAACGTATGGCTTAGTAGTCAGAGTGCCTGGTCAGTTTCGAGGAGGTACGGGTTTGAGACCCGATACATTCAAATTTATATATGTTTTCTAAATAAATATTTTTCTTTCCTGAGTGTAAAATGACACTAAAAAAGTAAAAAATACAATAAGTTTTAATTCAAAAAATCAATTTTTTTGTAATAAATTCAAAAGTTCATATCAATATAATAATCTTCATTGTACTAAAATATACATAAGAAATAAAAACATACAAACATTTTGTTCACAACAGTGGACTTGTCTCTGTAAGAGATCTCTTTCAGCCAACCAGTGGAAGTGGATGAGTGACAAGTAACGAGTAAGAGTTTTTGAATTAGTCAATAATTTACTTTTTTAAAACCCGACGAAAAACGAAAAATAGAAGTGTTATAAATGTTATATATTTTTTAAATCTATCATAAGAGTATAAAGAAAAATAAGCAATAATTTAGAAAAAAAGGCAATAGGGTTCACAAATGTCCTCCTAATATACACTACACAAACACCAACCTCTTGCTTCTCTCCGTATACTCCTATTCCTGGCACGGCGCCACACGCGCTCGTGATGCGCTCTACTCTCACAATCAACCATAGGCGTAGAGGCCGGTCCGGGCGCGGGTACGGACGCAGGTTCCTCCGCGGTGGCAGCGGGTTCCGTCTCGCCGGTGGCAAAGTGACCCACGCCGCCGCTGACATCGCCGCGAGCGAACTGAGCCGTCGCCCATTCAACGAATTGTGTTGTTACTATTGGTTTTTTCGTTTGACCTGCAAATATATATAGAGTATAAGTTAGCTATATCACATTTGGGCTTTGGTTGTTGGTTTTTTTTGGCTTAAAATAAGACCAGAGACGGTTCCGTGCCTGTACATGGAAGATATATAAGAAAAATGAAATCAGTGGGATTTAATAACGTAATAGAACACCGTTTTTTTTGTTTATTCCACAATATATAATAAAAAAGAATAAGTAGATATAGCCCTTTCTCGTTCTGGTATGTTTTTTGATAATGAAGAATGGCAGGTCGGCAACGTTTAGTAGCATTTTTGTAGTAGGTGTTTACGTTATTGGTATCTATCTATTCATAACTAGATTAGACGTAATACAGTATGGATAAAAATCTTCTTCTTCCTGGCATTAATCTCGGCTATTGAAAGGGTCTGGGCGGTATCCTGCGATCGCAGACCACACCAGTGACCTCTCGTCATCGTGATCATGCCTCCAGACTCGTGCATAACGGATCCAAGATACCTGAACTTTTCCGACTTAACGGCTGGTTCAGGACCTATATGGATAGTGCCTGAGTCCGAGCTGCCGCAGGCCATGTACTCGGATAAAATAATAATCCTACATGTAAGCTTTTGACGAATCTTGAAAATTTTATCTAGATACGGGTTTGAAATACCTTATATGCTGCTCTCATAAAAGTGGTGCATGTCATTCCACCTAGTGTAATGTTAATCAATCAAATCAATCAACTAAAATTAGTTGAAGTTTTACTTTTCAATATAAGCCTATATTTGTTATTTTCAATATATACCTATTGATATGATAGCTACTCACTAGAATTCGAAGAAGTGGAGTCACGTTCGCGGTTCCTATGCGCCACCGAGTCTTCCGATATCGTATGCGGGAGGCCGAATTTGCTGCGTCCTGTATAATTAAGAAAAAAGACAAATTAGAATCAGAAAGTCTCATGACACTTATTAAGATACTTCACTGATGAATTAATTTAATTTTACACCCACTTCACACACACCATACCAAATGAATACATCCATTACAGCATTTGGTTTTCTCGGCAGTGTTGCCAGTAGCAGGTAGTCAAATATAATGCCAGACACCTTAACAATCATAGATTCCTCTATGATTGTTGCATGAGAAAAAAAATGGCGTAAAATGTTACAAAAGTAACAATTTCTCAACACAGCTTATCATACTGGACAAATGAGAATAATATATATTTAATATAAAGGTTATTTTACTTGATACGAGATACTGAGTGGTACAGACCCATGTGCGGCAGCGTGCGTGTGTCGGGGTGCGCGTGCGCTCGTGCGTTAGGCGAGGGCGGCAGGGAGCTGGAGCCGCCGCTGCCATGCACGTGCGAGTGCGTCGTTTCGCGCCCCACGCTGTCCACCTGCAAATATATATTTATTAGTTTATTTTACCTTTAAAAGAAACAAACAGTATACTAATTATGAACTTAAAAAATTTACTAAAAAAAAAACAAAACAATAATACATAAACCAATGGAGTCTCCACATATTACAGGTATAACTAAATACCTCTGACATCTACCAGACACATGTTGTTAATTTTAATTGAGTAAATGTTTAATATATTACATATACAATAAAATATATCTATACTATAATTTTTTTGCGGAGTTTGTTTCTTTGTTTAAACGCTAAAATCTTTGGATCTACTGGTCCGATTTACTTTATTTTTGTTTTGTATGAAAGCTGCGTTCTTTAGAAGTGCTGTAGGCTATATAACATTATATTACACATATATATTAATATATTAAAATACTTGCAATCTAATTTGACATGCAATTTATTCTGTCATGTTAATAACAACCGTCGCTACGCAACCGTTGCTAGGCAACGGTTTGCAAAGTTTGTTTGTTGTTTTAAGAAGACGTCACCCCAAAATGAATTTGCCTAAAGCATCCGACTCAACCTTATGAGATACATAAAAACAATGTTTAACAAAAATATTGTTCTTTAAATAATGTTTAAAAAATTCCGCGATGGTATATGTTTATCTCTGAAGGTTGATAGTAACCCATTTTCATTAATTGACTAAGTTTATTGGGGTTTTCTTGATGTATTTTTTATATTTTGATATTCATCCTTATAAAAGTAAATATAATATTTATTTTTAGTATTTTATCTAGATTGAAATTATAGTTTACTATATAACATTCTAATAAATAATTAAGATGTCACTGATTCGAAATGACCTAGCCTTCAGGCGAACTGCAATGCGAACGAGCAGATGACGTTGACGGTTTTATAAATTTTCAATCATTTTCAAACTATTGTTAATTTTTATGTAATTATTTGCTGCTTACAATTAATTTAAACTGCGCTTTGGTTCTCTTCTTCGCGACATTGCCCGCTACTTTTTATTTACCATTATTAAAGTATTTTTGGGATAACTAAAACTAACTAAGATAACCAAACATTCTTTATGTTTGGTTATCTCAGTTCAGTTATCTATACCAATGTTATACACTTAATATATCGTAATTTTAATAATTTGGGATTTTATTTGATATTGATCGCAAAATTTATCCAATTTAATATAGAAAAATGTTAAGTTATTCTATAGAGTCGATATCTATGTACGGACGCACGGAAAACTTTAGGTACTTTTTCTAATATTAAGAATACCCTTTAGTTAAAATCAAATCACATCAGCTTTACGCTGTATCCCGCACACAGCCTTTAGTTACTTTTACTTATTTTGTTGGTTCATTTCAATATTTATAACTTAACTACACGCTTCATCCCTTGCGGGGTAATCAGAGAGAACGGAGCGCCAAACGCTACGGTCTCTACATACCTCTTTCGCCTCATCCACTGTCATCAACCACTTCATGCATGCCCTTCGGGGGATTCTCATGCTTTTTACGTGACCTTCCTCCAGTATCTTTGTTACTGTGTTTTCGAAGGTCAACCGAGGCCTCCCCCACCTCTCTTCTCTCTTAATTTTCCATCATAAATCTTTTTTGCCATTCTTTCATCACTCATTCGTTCGATGTGCCCAAACCAGCTGAGCATGTTTTTCTTCATTCTCACTGTGACATCCTCGCTAGTGCCTGTATCTATGTAAAGAAACTTTACAGCCTGCAGCAAGGGTCCCGCTCACATTGTACAGAGGTAGTGTCTCTCATAATTTTGCTCTTACAACTCTGTTAAATGCCTTTTGTAAGTCCACAAAAGCACAGAAAACTTTTTGGTCAACAGCCAACAATTTTTCCGTGATCACGCGGAGGGAAAGGATCTGATGCATACACCCTCTTCCAGGTCTAAAGCCTCCTTGAGCCTCCCACAACAGTCTTTCAGATCTCCCTTGCATTCTTCTCGCTAGAATTTTAGCATAAACTTTACTACCTAAGCTAATCAAACTTATAGCCCTATGGTTTGCTCTTTTCGCTTTACCACATACCCCTGTCACTGCAACCTTCATACAATCCCTAGGGTTCTTCCAGCATACTTCAATGGGTCTGGGTCTAACTTCTTGGAAACTCTTTCTTGATATTCCTCTCTAATCGGTGGACTCGCGTGTCCATAACTTGGCTTCGAATACGCCGATCCACTATGAACAAATCAATCATACTTTTCCCTTCCGTTCGCTCCCATGTATACATGTGAATTTTATTTGTGGTCAAACATAGTGTTTGCCACAAACGAATTCCTTTCCTTGTAAATTTCCAATATAAGCTTTCCAGCCTCATTTATTCTCTTGTCACCATACTGGCCCAGCACTACCTCATAACCGCTTCGCGCAAAATCTCCACATATTATTAATTTTTCATTCCCATTAACGCAACCTAGAACATCCCTGACACTCCTCGAGTTCGCTTAATGGTGCTGAGTATACTTGCGCGTACGCCGCTAACAAGAATATTCTTGTTGTGTTGAAGTGAACCCAAAGCAACCTCGGGTTGATCGCTTTTGTTTTCAACCGCTGCACTAATCAAACGAGAAGACAATAACACACCTACATCTTGGCAGCCCCGCTCACTCCCTGATGCGCCGGTCCAGAAAGCGACCCGACTGCCCGGTAAATTGGTCGTGTCACTGCCCTATCGCTTGGTCTCAGTCACACGAACTGCAAATCTCTATTATCCATCACATCTACTCATTCATTCATCTTTTCCTCCATCCCTCCTCTTACATTCCACGTAGCTATTTGTAGCTCCGTCCTCCACCTCCCGACGTTCCGGACATGGCGTGTTGAATGGCGGTCCCCAACGCCGCGTACATCGCCACACACACCAACGGGGACGCACTGCTGCGCGTCGCCTTGGGGGGACGCCCTATCAGTGCGGTCTCTTGTCGATGAAATGTTGCAGCCCTCATAACGGCTGCCAGGGATCTCTACGGGCAAGCCTTCCATCGTTGACCCCTTTCAATATTTATTATTTATTTCGTTCAATATTTATTTAATTACACTTATACTAATTTTATTGACAATTTTGTTGATAACTCAAAATAATTTCATAAATATTCGCTAGTATTCTATAAAATGACCTGATTAGACACATAATTGATGATATCATTGGCCATCTGCGATAGCTGCGGATGAGGTTCCTTCGCCATTGCACTCAGTGTTTCCCACAACTTCATGTACACTGAACCAAACCCTGTAAAACGAAAAGAATATTATTGATTACCCCGGAATAATTACAGGGTAGTAATTTAAATTATTTGATAAATATGACTACTAAAATATTAATAATTGAACATTTTGACATACCAATGTATACCAACACTACTTAAAACCTAACCTAACAATATAAAATACCAACTGTGTCTATAGCGGGAAAAGTAAACTTAATAACCACACAGAGACCTATTGTGGTGTGAGTAATAACTCTATTGACCAAAAGGACTCGGTTCGATTCTTAGAGAACAAATTATTTTCATTTCATTGTCTTAGTATGAAGATAAAGCGCAGTGTTGAGTTCCGCCAATCAACTCGTGATGTCTTTAAAGTTGTGCGGAGAGTTGCTATTTGTGGAATACAATACACCATAAAGCTGACTTCAGAAAAAATCAGTTTACTTGGAAAATATAAGTTAAAAATAACTAAGTAATTATTTTTTATTTATGCTTGAGCATTTCATTGTTGTAAGTATATAACACAGACCTCTCACTGGGTTATATGAAAATTTTGAAATAATTTTAGAATAAGTACTTGTAAAATTATCTGGAATTAAGAAATTCATAGTTGGATGTGGTGATTTTAATATTAATTTACTAGAATATTTCACCATTTGTACTAGATTCAGTTCTTTACTAAATTGATATAACCTACATAATCTATTTCTAGAGCCATCAAGAATCACTCATTGCACAGATACTTGCATTATGTTGCACAAACTCTGTGCCATGTAAAAAATCAACAATTAACCCTTTGCACTCCGTTGTCGCCGTATTTGCGACATTAAAAAGCTATTAGTAACATAGGCTGGAGTGCAAAAGGGTTAATATGTTAAATTCTGATCATTGCGGACAGTCGGCTTTCCTTCGCTTTGGTAAAAATATAATAAAAATAAAAAAATGTTTGTATATCGATGACAACTGGTTGTGTAGAAAAGTTTAGAAGTAATATAATAACAAAACTCAAATATTTAAAATATAATAATAAGCCCAATTTATTATATGATAATTTTTTTAATATTATACAGAGTGAGTTTAAAGCCATATTTACTTCTAGAACAGTCAATTCCAGGAGTTTCTTGACATTTAATGGGACTGGGGGAATTCATAAGAGTAGACAAAGGTTATATGAAATTTATAGTGACAAAACATATAACCATAGTGAATCATTTATTAATTATGTTAAATCTTATTCTAAATTGTGTAAAAAGTATGTTCCATGGCCAAAATCGCTACATATTAAAAATAAAATTAAAAACTATATATATAATAAAATATATAAAATTAAAATTACATGGATTATAATAAATTGTGAAACTAGGAAATCCAAGGATTTCAATCATGAATTTAAATTAAGAATTACAATGGTCTTACCAGCTCGGACCAAGAAGTGGCCAGTGTTTTTGAAAAATTCTTTGCTGATATTTCAGTTTCTACAACCCAAACCCTTATGTCTTCCACGACAGTCGCTAAAGCATTACTTAAGGAGAGCGTAAACAAATGTGATATAGATTTTAATTTTAAAGTTGAAATAGTACTGTTTGCTGATGATACTTCATTGATTTTTAAAATGAAACGACGACAGCATATATGACGGTGTAAACAATGCTCTATCGAAAGTAGTACATTGGTTTAGTGTTAATAACTTACTATTGAATAGTAAAAGACCTAAATGTATAATTTTCAAAACACCCAAAAATTGTTAATTGGTATTTCTCGGTATCATCTTTGACTCTAAATTACAGTGGGGACCTCATTTTGATGGATTGATCAATAGACTTAGCTCAGCAGCTATTGCGGTAAAAAAATTAACTAACGTGGAGACGGCCCGCCTTGTTTACTTTAGCTACTTTCATGTTCTACGGCATTCTAATTTGAGGTAGTGCAGCTGGATTAATTCAATTTTTGTCGAAACGAGCTATTCGCGCAATCTATAACTTAGGCCATAAAGATTTGTTAAGGCAAAAATTTAAGGAAATTAATATATTGACAGTTGCATCTCAATACATTTTTGAAAATATTATGTTCGTTAAGAATATTAATGATTTTACCAGTATTAGTGATGAACATAAAATTAATACTACAAATAGAAGGAAACTTATCGCACCTGTAATCCGATTAGAGCGAGTCCGTCATTCTTTTATGGCACAATATATACACTTTTACAATAGGCTCTCAGAAAACGTCCGATAATGTTCTATTTCACAATTTAAAAGAAATGTCTGTTAAATTAATGATTTTATAAATGATAGTACGCCTTGGTGGCTCCAGTCTGTTTCAAAGTATCAATGTCAGAAATGTTAAAATGTGATTTGATGTTTATTAAAAAAAAAGCCCCGCTGAGTTATTGCGCCGGTTCTTCTCAGGTCGGAGACAGTAACTTTAGTGAACTGGTGGTAGATTTTTTTGACGTTCAAAATATGAAGTATGTGACTTTTTATTTGGAATAAAATTATTTGACTTTGACTTTAGACGTAATCGTGGCAGAGGGAATGGTACTGTAAAGATAAACTAACTGTAGACTGTAAAGATAGGGCAGAGTAATTATAAAATATAAAACTCCTTGTTGGTGGCAATGTAAATATATTTTATTTGGAATGAGTCCCATCCGCCAAACCATTACCGGCTTACTTCCTTTCGGCAGAAACCAGGCTTTAGGTAGTACCATACTGCTACTGAGTACTGACCGATGGCAGGCAGAGCCAGCGCGGGCGGGTGCGCGTGCGCGTGCGGTGGCGTACGAGGCGCGCGCTCCGGCGCCAGTGCGTCCAGCCCACGGTCGATGTGGCCGCGCCCGCGCACCGTCTCCCTATAACCACAACGACACCGTACTTATTGTTAAGTGTTTCATGTAATACACCAAGGAAAAAAAAACAATGAATAGAAATGGACTAATATAAAAATAATACAACAAATAATTCAAAAAAATTATCACCTATCACACCTCCTTGTCCTCTCACTAATATAAACCGCCATGAAATGCTGCTCAAATATCAACACCATCCACTGCAACGCCGCCAGGATCTCCGCTCTCACCAGCACCGAGGCATCCTTCTGCAGACGGGAAGCTAACTGCACGGCCACCTGCTGGTCCAAGGCGTTGGCGTGGTCTGTGCGCGGGGTAGCGGCGCCCGCGGAGATGAACGCCGCGAGGGCGTGAGCGCACGCAGCGCGGAGCTCCGGGCGCGGGTGCGGGAGGAGGGCGGCCAGCTTTTCATGCGCCAGGTCCCGGACCCCGGCCCAACGCGCCGCGTCCCAGCCTCGCCACAGACGTGCCAGGCCGATGCAAGCCCACTGTTGAAGACGCCACGCCTTGTCGCCGGTCGACTCCAGTTGCTCCAGGCATAGGGAGATCATGGAGCCCTGCAAGCCAACATATAGGGATATGTAGTGAAGTAACCGATATGGCATTAGGGTTCGGTTAAAGTTATAAAATATTTTAAATTCTATAGTTCCTGTATTTTCGGATAATATCGATTACAGATATTAAGTCTTGAGTTATTCAACTCAAAGTCTTCAAAAGCTTGTCTTGAATTTAAATAAGTAGATAATTATTTTATTTTATTCCTATCATTTATTACAATCAATTGTGTCGTTTTATTTTAGTAGAAACTATTAGCTACAATACATTAATCAGTTTCCTTAAGTCTTTGCATATTGAAGAATACTATTCATTGTCTTAGAAAGTTTTAAGACAATTTTTGTTCTTAAGCGGAAATTTTAGCAGTCTGTATCTTTTTTATCAGATTTGGTTATGGTTACAGGTAGTTATTTGTTTCGGACATATGATACAGAGAATAACAGCTCAGTGGCACAGTGGCCCACTGGAGAAGACATGAACTGTCGCCTTAAGAAACTAGTTGTTCCAGGCAAAATGAGGAATAGGTTAACCTAAACAGATACATACACTTATATATCAAAGTTGGGTTGTTCAGTAGAAGTAATGCAAACGAAAAATTACATTTAAATAAAATAATAATAATATAATAAAATCAGAATATTAACCTGTAATGCAGCCTCTTGTCCTGCTGGGTAGTTGTCAACTATACCAGCCAATACAAATGCTGCCAAAGTTCTGTGTTCAATCTGAAATAAATACATTTCATTAATATAATGTTATTAAAACAAAACAAATTTCATTAAAACAAAAGAACGTTTACAAATTTCATCTAGACAAATGAGTGTCCAAACTTCCTATTCTACATTTTTTGTACGAATTTATGTAAAGATTGGAAAAATTCAAATTCAAATAATTTTATTCAAAATAAGAAGGTACATGCTTCATTTTTTCAACGTCAAACAATCTACTATCAGTTTACTAAAGTGAATGACCTGAGAAGAACCGGCGCAAGAAACTCAGCGGGGGCTTTTTTTTAAAGTCATTTTTATACAATATTTAATTATTTGTGATAATAATACCTTTGAAACCAACTGGAGCAGCATTTCACTTCCAAGGCGTGTTGTTATCATTTATAAAATCATTAATTTGGTAATAACCTTTAACACACAAACATCTTTTCACAATTTTTTTGAATCGTGATACAGGAAATTCTCTGACGTTTTCTTGGATCCTATTGTAAAAGCGTACACATTGTCCCATAAAAGAATAACGGATTCACTAAGTTTAAGCCTATTTCTAGTATTAATATTATGACAATCACCAATTTTGGTAAAACCATTAATGTTTTTCTTAACATACATCACATTTTCAAAAATATATTGAGATGCAACTGTCAATATATTGATTTCTTTAAACTTTTGCTTCAAGGAGTATTTAGAGCCTAAATTATAGATTGCACGAATAGCTCGCTTCTGCAAGACAAATATTGTTTGAATACTGGCTGCATTACCCCAAAGTAAGATACCATAGGACATAATACTGTGGAAGTAACTGAAGTAAATAAGTCGAGTCGTTTCCACGTCAGTTAAAAAAAAATGGCCCAGAATAGACCCTTGTGGGACCCCCATACTGATTGCTGAACCAAGAGATTTCTTGCCATTCACATCAACTCTCTGAACTCTGTCAGCTAAAAAAGAGGTCACGATAGATAAAAGATAGAGTGCACGTCCTCTTATGCCGTAGTGTTGTAGCTTCATGACCAATGTTAAGTGCTGTACGCAATCAAAGGCCTTGGACAAATCACAGAACATGCCATGCATCCTGCGATTCCTCCCAAGCCTCATTCTTCCTTATAAAACCTATTCCAGCATCTGTAGTTAAACGACCTTTACCATACTGTTTATCGTGCATAAGATTATGTGAATTAAAATGAACTAATATTTGATTTAAAATTATTTTTTCAAAAATCTTACTAAATGAGGGTAGTATAGAAATGGGTCGAAAATTATTAGTATCAGATGTACTACCCGATTTAAATATAGGTATGACTTTACTAAATTTCATTAAGTCAGGATTAAATAATCAAATAAATGAAATTTAAT
>DWGR01000649.1:0-20410 GCA_018247715.1 Heliconius burneyi | reverse complement strand
GTTTCACCGTATGCCACTGTCAACATTTTAAGTGTTTCGGAGCACTTTATTTTATTTTTTACACAAAATTTGATGCAAATCCTTTGATCCATATTTTTCGATAGCAAGAAATCGCCGAGCACGCAAACCACTTATAACCTTTACGCCTCCCCCAACCAAACAAAAAATGCTATACACTTGAAACTTGGTACAGATGTTCGGGAAGAGTGTACCAACATAACAAAATAAAAAAATCGATAATCGAAAGTACGTTGCGCGCCAAATTTCAAAAGTCCTCTTACTTTTTGATCACACCTCGTATATATATATTAGTTACTTATTAATTATGTTTGATTTATGTATTTTTTATATATTTATATAGTTATCTACGTATTTTTTTTAATGTATTTTATAGTATGCAATTCCTAAGTTTATTACAACTCAGTGAACATTTGTACACCAACCTAAAATATCGTGTCTTTTTTTCTTTTTCATAGTAGGGGTTGCCTGGAAGAGATCACCTGTGGTGATAAGGTCGCCCTTACACCAATGTTTATTTTTTTTCCTGTATTTTTTTTTGTTTTTGAGATTAATTAATGTTTGTGTAATAAAGTATTAAATAAATATAACATACATAAATGATAAGAAAATTAGATAATCTTACCGAGTGACTGTAGTGATAAAATAAAACTATAAGAAATATCAAAAATGTCTCACCAGTACTACCATCATCGAATCTCTCAACATACAACATCGGATAAACTCTTGTAATAAAAACTTTTAGTCGCGAAACTTTCCCGCCCTCCATTTTAACAGATGATAGGTGGGACAAAATGGCGGCGTTGCCATGGAAACCGAGGCGTGTGTTCCATTTCGCGCGTCGTGTGGAGTTGCCAAATATTTTTAATCGTATTGCTGATGTGTCCTGTAAGTTTGTGCTTTATGTGATTCTGGGTTCAAATTTAAATACTATTCGACGCTTGTTATAGCTTATTTATGTTATTAGCATTTCTGAGGGGAAACTTATTGCATCAAGTTCAATAAATACCACATCCTCCCTAGAGAGAACTGACAACAACAACACAACACAGCTTCACGCTTTATCCCTTGCGGGGTAGCTAGAGGGAACGAAGCGCCAAACGCTACGGTCTCTACATACCTCTTTTGCCTCGTCCACTGTCATCAACCTCTTCTCTTCATATCTCTTATATGATTCGCGAGGCTATTGGAAGAACGAAACATCCTAATTATAGTAGAGAAGGCGATTGGAAACTATCTGCGACTAAAAAAATCTTTGGAATATCTAACCCACCGCACCAGAGGGCAAAATATAGGCAGTTCATTCAGCAATAATTCAAGGAAGTATGCGAGGCAATTAAGAAATCGTTGGGGGTAGTTAGAATTAATAATGTTAACTGACGGATAAATGCTATCTCAGTCTACCAACTACATCTGATCTGCTGCAAAGTGTTTAAAACATCGAGTTACGAAAAATGTATGGTTATGTGATTTGACGATACTCGATAGTTTCTGCTAAAGAGTTTTATTTTAAAAGTGAATTATAAGTTATTGAATATCATGAATATTATATATAACAAATTAATGAAAGGCAAAAAAAATATGAACAGAAAATAGACTAAATTTTATACTTACAATAAAAAAAATATTATGTCACAAAAAATTATTACTAAGTGATTTACCACTACATTCTTAGAAATAATATAAGAAATTAAAAAATACTCACCTCCCAAGGCGCAACTCCCTGTTCACAATTAAGTAATTCCGCACCATGTATAACTAATTTTGTACCTACAGTTATTTTTCCATCAAATATCAGTTTATTTATCATTGTGTCTGTAGATGCCATTATTGTATACCAACCGTCTGTTAGAAGTAACTCCAAATTTTGGGTTGGGTTGGCAATACTGAAATATAAAAATTATGATTTTTACTTTTAAACATGATTTATCCTACTTCTATTATAAAAAAGAAAATTCGGGAGGATGGATGTCTGTTCTACTTTCACGCAAAAGTACTAAACGAATTTAGATGAATCTTTACAGAAATATAGCTTATACATCATTGGCTATAAATTATGTAAAGACATTGTATCATATGGTTATAATGTAATAAGAAATTTAATCGGCAAAGCTGCGTTTGGGTCGCTAATCTATATAAAGGATGGAAATGTCAGCGCTCCTGTTTCGGGAACAGCATATTGGGTAACATATTTCCAACCCATACGTAAAGAAATTAATCAAGATTTTTTTTTTATGCTAAAAGCATGGCAAACGAGCGTACGGGTCACCTGATAGTAAGTGATCACCGCCGCCCACGACACCGCGTAACACCAGAGGCTACTGGTGCGTTGCCAGCTTTTGGGGTGGCTGGGCCCCGGAGCCCGGCATTACCTAAAACTCAACAGTTAAGACGTATGATTTTTTTTCATTTCATAATGTTTATCCATGCCTGTATTTCATTTCTGGGAAATAATAATAATATTTTTTGTTAACTTTTATACAGTAGTTAAAACTGTGGTTTCGTCTAAAGTGGTGCTGACAAAAACAGTTCAAACAGAACAAAAAGGTTCGAATCTGATTCTCAAGTACTAAAGTAGAAAAGATAAAAAAATAATTAAAAAAACATACCTTTTTACATAAGAACCATCAACGTAAGCTCCAACCACACACAATACAATTCTTTTACTGGAAATTTCATCTTTTTCTAGAATCTTTCTTAGAGCTGGTCGCTCCACATTATACAACTCTCTATCATATCTATACTTTAATTGATTCAATACATTTTTAACTGTACAAACATTATTCATAGTTTTAGAAAAAACTATTTCGTAAGATAATAATTTCCAAATTATTAATTTCAAATGATTCTCAATCCAGCCTTTTGGAATCAATCTCTTATCAACACTATCCGTAAACAGTTGTTGTATTTTATATGTGTTCCAAACGTCACTGTCAATGTCATTTCGTTTCTTGCCAAATTCGAATTGTAATAGCGTATCAAATCGGAATTTCGATATGTTTGAGTCAATTACAGTATTAGATTCATTTTGTTTTTCAATTTCTATTATATTTTGTAAAATAAGTTGTTTACGTTTTTTATAATTTGAATCAAAAGTATGAATAATGTTACAATTTTTCTTATCTTCCCTACCAACAGTTTCTATTGACTTAATAATCTTGGGCATTTCAAATTTCTTTCTTTTTTTAGCTCTTGGACATGATAAAATGGGGCTACTAGATCTTTTATTTGTTGATGTATTTTCTTTATAAAAATCTTCTGTACACAATGTTTCTTCTAAATCTTTTATTACTTCTGTATTCAGTAAATCTTCAATATTCATAACATTATTATCATTTGTTTTAGTAGCGTTACCAAGTGCTTTATCATTAACGTTATCTAGAAATGGTTTTTTAAATAGGTCATCATTGCTTTTTACTTTCATCGTTTCTTTTTCTTCTTTAAATAATTTCTGACTTTTGAATAATGCTTTTTCGGAGACATTAACTTTTTTGTAACTAGCAGTTTGAACAAAAGTGCTATATTTCGAAGCAATATCTTTTTTAGTATTACTTTCATCAATATTTTTGAGAAGTTCTTTCGATTTAATAACAGCAGTTTCTATAATATGAGCAGGTTTACTGCTAGCTGTTATAATACCACCAAAATTTGAATTATTCTTATGTTTATCAAAATTATGTATAAGATTTTCATCTATTTCTACACCTTGACAAATATATTTGCTTTTACTAAGAGCCTCGTCAGATAACTTGACTATTTTATTGGTTGTCCTAATACCTTGAAATTTGTTTGGAACATCACAATTCTCGTTTTTATTACTATTATTGTTTATATTATCTTTATTTTCAAATATATTTTTAGTTTTGGCTAAAGCTTCATTTGATATTACAATAGGTTTATCACTGGCAGTATGGAAAACAAAACCTATTTTGGGATTAATATGAGGATGTATTTTATTTTTTGGATTTTCATCATTTAAATTATCATAACTAATATCAATGCCTTGAAAAATACTTTTAGCTAAAGATTCTTTTGATATTTGTACAGATTTGTTACTTGCTGTTTTAAAGCCTTGAAAATTTTCTATACTATCGTTTTCTTTTATATGACGTTGTATATCCATATCACACTCTTTTATATCATACATTTTTTTAGACTTTTGTATAGCATCTTTCGAAATTGCTATTACTTTTTTATTATCAGTTTGTAACCTTTTGAACTTGCCGCTAAAGTATTTAATATTATTTTCTGAATTTGCAGCAATTTCTTGATCAATATCTTGGAATATTTTCTTTGATTTCGTAAAAGCCTCTTTGAAAATAGCAACAGTCTTATTATTAGCAGTTTGAAATCCTACAAATTTGGGAGTTTCTTTTACTTTATCATTCTTTTGTATTAATTCTTTATTTAAATATGAATTATTGTTATTTGTCACATCTGACAAAGTTTTACTTTCGTTAATTGGATATAGCGGTTTTGATGATGTTTCTTCTGCTTTTAGCGTATTTATTTCATGGTTCCGGTTTTTTTTATTAATAATATTAGATTCGAATGCATGTATAGTGTGATCATTTTTAATATCTTGAAATATTTTTTCAGTATTAGCTCGCTCAGAAATTTTTATTGATTTATTACTGGCTGTTTTGAAACCTATGAAGTTTTTACTTGCAGTAGGAGCATCAATGTTTGTAACACAATTTTCTTTATAATCGTGTAAGCCTATACCAATATCTGTTAAATCAATGTCTTTAAAAATATCTTTGGTTTCATTTAATTTATATGTATTTATT
Source organism: Heliconius burneyi (assembly GCA_018247715.1). Classification (NCBI taxonomy): domain Eukaryota; kingdom Metazoa; phylum Arthropoda; class Insecta; order Lepidoptera; family Nymphalidae; genus Heliconius; species Heliconius burneyi. Next base: position 15,602 of record DWGR01000649.1, on the reverse strand, counting down.
TTATTTTTATTAGCTGCTCTGAATTCTTTTGTTTCTATAAGCACTTGTTCCGTCTCAGAAGGATTCACATTAATTTCTGCTGATTTTAATGCAGCATTATTTTCCTTGTTTTCAAAAGGATTCGGAATGTCGTCATTTTCTACCAAGAAATTAGTTTCAAATTCTTTTAAAATATTGTCATCTATATTTACTTGTTCTTTTTCTACAACAGGTTTGCTGTTTACTGCTTCTGTTCTTTGTAAAATATCTTGTGAAATATTGCTATATAAACTATTATTTCTTACTTCAATTTTTTCCTCACATGGAGATGAAACTGGCAATAACTTAATTTCTTTATTATTAGATGCTATGCCAGTAGTTGATTCATCCAATATATTATCTTTATCACAAATGTTATCAGATTTCCTTAATACTGATTTACTTTCGTCTTCATTTTGTTGAGATTGTTTTGTAGCAGAATCACTTAAATTGTGATTAAATATGGATATTTCAGTTTCCTTTATTTCTTTTTGTGTACTCTTAATTATTACATTATTACTACTATCCATTTCTTCAACTAACATTGTAAGAGGTATATCGATAGATTTTACATATAATAAAGACTTTGCTTTATTATAAGAATCTGAACTTATTTGTATAGACTTATCACTTGCTGTTTGAAATCCAACATACATTGTTTCATTTAAATCATGTTTATTATAAAATAAAGTTTTTAAAGCACAAGTCAATGGAAGTTCTTCATTTTTCATTTCATTTTCTTCATCGCTACTAAATAAAATATTGTCCTCTATGGTAAATTTGCCATTTATTACTTTAGTTATCGTACTATTTGTACTTTTCTTTCCTATAGTTAAAATTGGACTTAAAGATTTATCCCTATCAATTAAAACAGGTTCTGTATGCCTTTTTATGTACAATTCATTAGATAGAACTTGTGAATGAATTATTTGCTTAGCAACAGAAGTCTCTAAGTTCTCTTCTATTACTGGCATTGCTATAGCCTCAAATTTTTCAAATGAATCTAAACCGAAAATTAAAGGTGATGGAGTCTTAGATTTCATAAAAGATGAATTAGATTTGTTCATGATTGGACTGTTTGAAATTTCTTCATTATTATTAAAAATAAGATCTAAGCTATTATTTTGAGTTTTAATAATATTATCCATTTGAGCATGTGTGTTTTGTTCTACCGACAAAATTTTAACAGTAGTAGATTTCTCTTCAAACATATCATTATATGTTCTGTTTTCATTAAAAGGCTCAAATATGTTACTATTTAAGTTTTCTTTTATTGCTTTTAAATTAGTAGTATCTATTTTATGAATGTTTGGTATTTTTTCTTTCTTATTAGCTTCAAAAGAAATATTTGTGTTACGAAAATTATTATCAAATTTTGGACTCAAATCATTTTCTTTATTTATTAATGCCTCAGCTTTTTCAATAATATCAATTAATTGAGTGTCAGACACGCACTGTGTATCAAATTTATTTGCTGCCCCTTTACGTTTCTGAAAAAAGGATATTCTTATTAATGTAGCAAAATTATGGTAATTATTTTACTGGCATTAAGAAAAGTAAGGTTAAACTCATTAAGTGTGTCATAATAAACATAAAACTTAGATTAATTAGGTTTCCTATACATTACAAGGTAGTAAAGGCATGGAGATTTTTTTAAGAAAGGTTATATAGCAGGAACCAAATAAAAGATAAAGCTTGCTATGCTACAAGAATTGCAACATAGCTTGATAACAAAATTATGGTTTCATGAGATAGAGCACTCAATTTCCAGAAAACACACAATTTGAGTTCCTGTGTTTTTTTGTTTCTATCTATTTTAATTATTTTTGTCTAAAAATTACTGTATTTCTCTACGACCAATTATAACCTAGATGAAACATTACAGTTTAAAAATAGGGCCGGAGAAATAAGAGCACAAAAAAATTTGTGTTCTTATTCGATTTTTGAAAAAAAAAAACGAATATTGGCTGGTCTGGACTAAAACATGCATGGATGTATAAATTTTGATAATTGTTTTAATCTTTTTTTTTCTTATAGGTTTCGTACTGACCTATTTTTCTATGCACAATGGATATCCATTGTCGCCCAAAATATGACTATTTAGAAAAATAAAACTAAATAAATATATATATAGTAGTGGCTGAGGAAACCTAAGTGTAACCTAACACTTCGTTCCCGATCATGTTCGTCGATTTCCCCAGTAAAAAACGAAACAACAACCATTTACAGTTGCAAGCTTGTACGCTATGATAGCCTCCTCGTATCGGGATCAAATGACCGCACGTGAGAAAGCCACATCCATTTGATACTATACATGTATGATAGATATTATTTTTTAAAGAAGTACACTGTATGATAGATATGATTATTTAAAGAATAAATGTATTTTTTTTATCTTGTTGACAATTTTAGTAAATTTACTAAGAATAAAAGATTATTTTGTTAGTAAATTTACTAAACTTTCCAACATATTGTCAATAAAGTGACTCCATGACTTGTATGTTCTATTTTACATCAAGGAATTTAACCCTCTGCAACTGATGTGGCTTAATTTTTATTACACTGATGCAGTATCATTTTAAAATTTTCGATTATGATGAGAAGAAACGGTTTGCTTCTCTTCTGATGATCCTAATACCTGTTCTGCAGGGTATGGAACTTTATATTCCTAGCACTGTAGTGCCAATCGGTGGCAAGTCATAGTCTTGGTTTGATACGTCTTGCAAGCTTGCTGCGTCTAGCAAACGCGAGGCATACCAAATCTGGGCCAAGCCACTGGCTACTAAGGATCCGAAGGTGAAAACCTCAAAAAGGAAGTATAACCGAGCCTCTAGGTTCTTTAAGAGGCAAATTGCCAGAGCAAGCTCCGAACATATCACCAAAATCAGCGAGAAGCTTGTGAGCTACCCGTCCGGAACTCATAAGTTCTGGGTGCTCTCAAAGGCGGCACTCGGCAACATTAGCCAGCCTTCGCTTCCGCCATTACGCACGGAAAATGACATCTTGATCCACACGGCTAAAGAGAAAGCCGATCCTTGGCACTCTCTTTGCCTCGAACTCAACTTTGGATCACCAAGGTCAATCCTTGGTCGCCGCCGACCATCCCGCGGTGCGAGAGCTCAATGCGTGAGGTTAAATTCAACCAAACAGCTGTTAGGCGAGCTCTGTCCTCTCTGGACATCCACAAGTCGAGCGGAGCAAATGGTACCTCTCCCTTAGTGCTCCGTTCTTGTGCTTCTGAGCGGACACCGATGCTAACGCATTTGTTTCGGCACTTTTACTTAGTCGGCGTAGTCCCAGATTCATGAAAGAGCGCTCTTATCCACCCGATCCCGAAGAAAGGCGATGGTTCCGATCCATCTAACTACAGGCCAATTGCCATTACCTCTTAAAACTCTCTCAAAAATCATGGAGAGCATCATCAATAGCCAGCTCTTGGTTTACCTAGAGGATGACCGATTGGTTAATGATCGTCAATATGGCCTCCGCCATGGTCGCTCAACCGGTGATCTTCTGGTTTACCTAACCCGACGTTGGCCTGCAGCTATTGAAAGTAAGTGAGAGGGCCTGACAGTTAGTTTGGACATGGCGAAGGCCTTTGATCGTGTGTGGCATGGGGCGCTCCTTGCTAAGCTTCCATCCTATGGGCTTCCCGAGAATTTATGCATGTGGATCGCCAGCTTTCTCACTGGACGCAACATCAAGGTCGCAGTGGACGGTTTCTGCTCCAAACTTATGCCCGTGAACGCTGGCATTCCCCCAAGGCTGCGTGCTGTCCCCTACGCTTTTTCTTCTGCATATCAATGACATGTTAGAGGATTCTAGCATTAATTGTTATGCGGATGATAGCACGGTGGGCACTATTTACTCCGGCCGCGCAAGTCTTTCTCGGGAAAACGCTGAACAGTGCCGAAATAAACTTGTCTCTTCTGTTGAGACATCCCTCTAGAATTGTCGTGATGTCTCCTCGCAGTGCATTCTCTATCGCATTTATCACGGGGAGTGTTCTGAGGAACTGTTTGACCTGTTACCTGACGCTGAATTTTCTAACCGCACAGTACTTCACAATCTTAATTATCATCTACACCACCTGGATATGTGGCACTCTACTACTGTGCGGTTTCATAGGAATTTCCTTCCACACGCCACAGAACTGTGGAATGGCCTACCAGCAGCAGTGTTTCTGGGTGGATAAGATAGGGGTACCTTCAAAAAGCGCGTCTACCTCCACCTTAAAGGCCAGCAACGCACCTGTAGCTCCTCTGGTGTTGCATGGGGTCGTGGGTGGTGATGATCATTTACCTTCAGGCGACCTGAACGCTTGTATGCCTTGTCCTTTTCCCATAAAAAAAAGAAAGGCATATATAAGGAGGTTGATGACAGTGGACAAGGTGAAAGATGTATCTAGAGACCGTAGTATTTGGTTAAGTTTAAAAAAACATTGGTTAGAAATTACTTAAAATAGTAATATATAAATTTAAAAAATAAAACTTTAAATAATATAATAAAATAAAAAATACTAAAATTTCGGTAAAATAAATATAATAATATTTTGATAGCAACTTACTTGATCATTTGATATCATACTGACAGGTATAAAATCTTTTCTCTTGAATTCTTTTAATTTCATTTTATTTTTCACCTTAATAGTAGTGGTATCTGCACTATGCATTGCTTTTACCTGTTGCGATATATCAAAAAATACGTCCTTGGCATTAAGATTTATAATATCAGGATTACATTGTTTGTCATCATGATAAAGGGATATGCTTTTATGTTGGTTTTGTTTTTGCAAAGAATTTTTGAAAGTTTTCACGAAATCTTCTATTCCACTATCTTCCATTGCAAGTAGTGTTCCTTAACATTTAGTCATAATTATTTATAGTATTTTGTGATGGTAGCGCGAAAACAAAACATTTCTTAGAGAATTGACGTTTGATTTGACTAATGTAAAGAATTTGACACATTACATAATATAAATCTACAGATAATCAATTTAATCGTTTAAGAATTCAGGAAGGCAATGATAAAATAAAATTTGCAATATTCACAAAATAAAATAATTTTGAGACAACCATATGTCAAATTTATTCCGTAAGTTGTGATAGTAATTAAATTTCTACATTTCATTTTACTAACAACACAATAAATTAAGGTTTTGCGGTTTTCTTTATTTCTATAAGTGTAGTGTTCTCAAAGTATTAATTATTATCTGTATAATTTTGAAGTTATTAAAAGTAAAATTAAAATTTCCGAACGCAAGCTTTACTGAACACCGAACGCGAAGGAGTTGAGAATAGATATTTCTCTAATTACTTTATTTGAAATATTTAAAAATAAATAACTACTAGTTAATACATTAGTTATAATTCAACTAAATCTTATTAAACAAAACTAAACAATGGTGAGTTGATTATTGTTTTTTTCTATAGTTAAAATAGTACTAAAGAAATGGCGCTAAATAGGGTTATGTATTTCAGTCCCACACAATTTTGTTAGTTCAACCCGGTCCCAGGCCAGAAACAAGAACGTATTCCGATTATGAGAGCGTAAATGATTGTATGGAAGGCGTCTGTAAGATTTACGAGGAACATTTGAAGAGAAGAAACCCAAATACACCTACAATAACATACGATATTTCACAATTGTTTGATTTTGTAGATCAGGTAAGTTTTGTATTTATTTACGTGAGTAATATACGTTCATAATTTTTCACAAACTGGTAAATCTATATGTAAAAGTTATAATAAACTTTGAGTATCTTTTGCGGCATCTAATTCTGTCGCATGTAATTAATGAATTATACATAGTCTATATTTTAATTAAAATATACAAAGTGGCGAAACTCAATTCCGCCACTGAACACGCAATACCTACAAAAATCAGTCTTAGCACTAGACTCCTGAAGCTGGAAAACAAACTAGGAATAATATTCATTCTTACTATTAGTAATTCTACTATTCCCACTTCTCAATTTGGGACAAATGTATAAATGGAGTATCTAGATGCTAGAAACATCGTCTACCTAACAAGTATAGATAGTGTTAAGCTTCAAAAAATATCTTTTCTCTATCCTGCTATCCCTAAAGCATTAAGTAAATCTGGGATCCTGGTGTTACGATATCCATTCCCATTAAGACAGTTCTGTTCGCCACTCTCATGGAGACATTTAATGTTCAGTGATGAAACTCAATGTTGCAATTTGCCTTGTTACCAGAGAGGAAATGATTATATTAAGTATTTAATGTCACCAATGGGGCTCGAACCCCACATCCCATTGTGCTTAAAGTTGCATGCTTGAGTCCCAGCACCACAACTGGCCACAAAATGAATTAATATTTAACAGTCTCTAAATAATCAACTTTAATTCCAGCTTGCAGATTTAAGTTGCCTTGTTTATCAAAAATCAACTAACACATATGCACCATACAATAAAGATTGGATAAAAGAGAAAATATATGTTCTCCTCCGTCAAGCTGCCGGTCATAATGACTGAAACTAAATAAGATCTAGTTACAGTGTGTTATATGAGACATGGCCACCTTGAAATAAAGTGAAATGAAAAAATGTAAATGACTGCACAGTTTTAAGTTAAGGTTTTTTGTTATTTTTGATTACCCTTTATTGTAATATTCTCCTTAAAAATGTGCAAACATTCAGGAGTGGCCACAACTCACAGACCATACTGTATATATATATATATGTACTAAGTGACTGTTTTGGAATTACATTCAGGGATATTATGGATCTATGTCGCCCTTTACAGAACTAATAGATATCCAAAATAATTATAAATTAGATACTTTAGTATTTCAAATGTGGGCAGAATATAAAGAAGACTTGTTATACAAGTATTTGATTTTTTAAAAAAATATTGCTACTAATATATAAGCAGCATATATAATAATATACTGTCAATAAAAATAAGTCAATATTTTTTACTGGAATTATCTGAAACTAATAGATAATTGTTAATAATTTTATATCTGTTTAATATTAATTGTATATGAGACTTGATGTAGTAGCACAGTGTGTGACTGTTTACGCAACGGTTGTATTCTCGATTCCAATTTGTGGTTTGTAATTCTTTTCATCCCTACTCTGGTAACAGAGTAATATTAAACATGCCATTAAATACCACCTCTCAATATGCCCTGGGGAAGTGGAGTGTTTCCTTCTGCCTACCTTGCTATATGCACGACACAGCCTAAAGCATTTTTTTTATTTCTGTGACCAAAACTGATATAATATTCTTCTTTTATATAACATCCCTGCTTGTAATTCTGTAAAAATAAGAAGTTAAGATTTTCTTTCTTTTTTTTCATTTTAAAGCATACTTAATTCAATCATAACTTAACTTCACATTTCATCCCTAGCGGGGTAGTCAGTGAGAATGGAGTGCCTAACCTAAGCTACATACCTCTTTCGCCTCGTCCACTGTCATCAACCTCTTCATATATGCCATTTGAGGGTTCTCACGCTTTTTACGTGGCCTTCCTCCAGTATCTTTGATACTGTGTTTTCAAAGGTCAACCGAGGTTTCCCTATACCTTTTTTCCCTGTAACTTTTCCATCATAAATCTTTTTTGCCATTATTACATCACTCATTTGTTTGACATGCCCAAACCAGCTGAGCATGTTTTTCTACAATCTCACTGAGATCCTCGCTACTGCCTGCCATTCTGTGTATCTTTCATTGCAGATGCGATCAACTAAGCTGACTCCGCATATCCTATGAAGAGATCGCATCTCCACGGCATTCATCTTTCTTTCATTCTTCTTCTGTTTCGCTGCAGTATAACAATGTCGGTCGCCAACCCTGTTACCGGCAGCAATACGCCTTTCCACATCTATCTCCTATCTTCCATCTCTACTGAACATACTTCCCAAGTATACTACCTAATTCACTTGTTCTAATATCTTACCATTCACACTAACATTGCATTCCGCCCTCTTCATTTCTTTCTTCTTCACTTATAATGATACAGTGACTTATTTTGTATATATTTTATGTACTTTGTAATAAATTTATCTATGAATGGGATTATCTTTTCACTTAATTAAAGATGTACATTACTAGTGTTTGTCTTTGCTTGAATAAAAAGTTATATGTATAATATAACTTTTTATTCAAAACTGCATATGACATAAAACCATTAAAGACCTTAAACACCACTTTCATATCATTTTCACTGTACACCTTTTTGATTTCGTTCAAGTATTTTGTTTTAAAAGATTTTTACTGTTTGTTTTAGTAATAATAATTTTTGTAAGCCGACAACTATGAACATTAACTATAATAAGTACCTTAACGTATTTTGATTTATTGTATAGATTTTAAATTATATTTTAAATATGTATAATAAAAATTAGATATTATCTGCTTTTTTCCTTTTTTTTTCTTTTGTCAGGTAATTATTTACACCATTTTTTTATATTATTGGTATTCTATTATACAATAGGAATTTGATTAACTAAAATAATTGTTATGCTAAGAATTCGGATAGTCAAAATATTTGCGATAGACGCTTAATATAAAAATAATTAAGTTTTGAAATAGTAAATTAAACCCTAACTTTTTATAGCTCTATTGCTCTATTCATCAATATTTTTTTTTGGTAGCTTACATGTAATCACATGTTGAGTTCAGTTTTGATGTATTAGTTTACCAACGAGATAGTCATTGACAATTTCAACTGAAAAGTACCAACTCGCATAAATTACTTAATAAATATTGTAAAAAGTTGTACTATTTTTTTTCTTAAAAAGATGTTTATAAAAGCAATTTGTATAATATAAAGTGTAAGTGATGACACTAGAATTTGTTTTATTTTATTTAACACATTTTAATTATTTTATTTATTTATCTTTTAAAGTTAAGATATATTAATTTCATCGTTCCCCGAATTCAAAGAGGCGTTAAGCTCCGTCAACATGCAATGTCTAAAGTTAATAGGGAGAAGAGAACAGTAACTTCAAAGGAAAAAAAAAATGAAACTAAAATAAGACAGTTTTGGGTTCACATCGAAATTTGAGTATAGTAATTTGAGTTTTGATACATATATATTTCCTATTGATGTGCTGGATAGATATAAAAAAAATTAATAAAAAAAAGAGAATAACAATGTTCCTAATGTTAGACAATCGATTAAATAAAATGTCAGTGACCCACAAGTATCGTTCTTTACTTCGTACAGGGAAAGAGAACATGGCGTTGAGAAATTGTTCCCCATCGTGCACTAAATTCTCGAGACATCGCGTATTGTGTAGTAAAACGTGCTTTGGATAGTAGTGCGGGAAAATTAAAAAAAAACATAATCTCTTCATCCCCATTTAAACTAAATTAAGTTATTTATTAAATTCAAAATATTCTTTATTCAAATAGACTATGTAAGCACTTTTGAATCGTCGAGTGAACATACAAACAAAAAGCTACCACCGGTTCGGAAGGCAGTTCTGCTGAGAAGAGCCGGCAAGGAACTCAACAGTTGCTCTTTTCAAGTCAATGGTATAATTAATTATTACATTAGCTGGCAGCTATCCTGCATGACATCCAACAGACATTAATTCCATGCATATTTATCCTCTAAACATTCTAGAACAGTGTAATAGGCTTTACTTGTTAGATTTTTTTTTACAGTTACTTAAAATTTTGGTAGTGGCAAATTTAGAATACACTGTGGAATTTTATTATACACACATATAGCGAGACCCATAAAAGATTTATTAACTTTTTGGAGGCGAAAACTTGGCGTTATTATATTATTACTAAATATATACTAACATTAAAAATAAGGGCAGGATTTTTAAATAAAAACACAATTTAAATTGCAATATTTATTTTATTATCTGTGACAAAGACGACATTTACAATTTTGGTAAAGTCTTACTTATAAACTAATTTAACATTAATTTATACATTAAAACTTATGTCTATACAATATCTAGTGCGTTTATAATAAAAAAATAATAATATATGAAAATTTTAATAGTAGAACATAATCCAAAACTCTTTAAAAGAAATAAAATATATATATATATATATAATTTAAAAGAGCCTTTAGCTAAAAAACTTTTAGAAGTTTCACTGTCATAAATATACTATGTCACGTCAAACTCTAATGTAAAATGTATGTCAATTAACAATATATAGAAACTAGAAGAGACTGCAAGTATCCAATCATGTTATTTAAGAAAATTTGGTTTTATTTTTAAAGTACCTAACTTTTTCCTCCTGCAACACTTGTATTTATTAAAATGTAGCAAAATATAATATACTAATTTAATTTTCAATGCATTAACATGTTCATTTATTTAAAAAAGCCCCACGCACCGCACAAATTTTCACGGCATTTTGTATCGGATCGCGGAACACGTAGTCACAAATTATACTAGATAGGGAAAATGATAATAGTTCGTTCCCCTCATGTGGGAAACAAACCCACAAAGATGAGCCAGATAATTTTAATTCTTTTACTTTCTCTTACATTCACCAGCAATCATTAAAAACAATATTATTAAATCCTCTTAATGTTTGTCCATTCTAGTATAATTTCTAACGACAACGATAATTTCTAAAACTTAATTTATCAAATTGTTTGTATAATTATGTAATGTCTGCCGGGCTCCGGCGCCCAACCACCTCAAAAGCTGGCAACGCACTTAGTAGCTCCTCTGGTGTTACGCGGTGTCGTGGGCGGCGGTGATCACTTAGTATCAGGTGACCCGTACGCTCGTGTGCCATGCTTTTTCCATAAAAAAATAAAAAAAAATAAAAAATAATGTAGTCTAAAATTAAAGCAAATATATCTCTTTATTTTGTTTTATTATATACTGATAATGTATATTAGCGGTACTCAGAGACGTTAATAAGTAATTATCTGTCATTTAATTAATACATAAAACTATATTTATAATTAATATTCAAAAGGCATGGTTTTTTTAAATATAGCGAAAAATTAGGAGGTTAAGACATCTTTTACTAAATATATTTAAAGTTTAAAGGAATAAAAAAATATAAAATTAGCTTGACAGTGACATAAGTTAAAAATAAAACAGCGTGTAGATTCTATAAACTTAAATCTATATTCTCATACAAATTAAAATAAGAAGTCTTATACGCTAAATTAAATAAAAAACCTCGTATCCCGTAAAATTTAAGGTTAATTAATAGAAAATAAAAATATATTACACCTTCTATTTTATTTTAAAAAAAAACCTTATTTACAATAAAAAGGTACCGAGCGGAGAATCAAACTCGTGAACAGTGAAAATGTTATAATTATCTATTAATATTTATAAACTTTTTTTTGTATCTATAATTAGTACTATATTTTAAAATTACCGCCATTTAATTTAATGGCGTAAGTAAGAATCTTTAATTTAAAAATGTTTGCTAAACAATAACTCCTTTTAATTTTACATCTATATAAATTATGAAGAAATTAATTTATTTTATCGCCTTTTTAAAAATATTTAATAATTATTTTAATAATTATAAAAAAACCTTTCAAACGAGGCGAAGGTATAACAACATACAGCCTCAACCAATCAATATTAATTTACTATTATTTCTCTTAAGCGAGAAATATTCATCCTTTTGTTGTTTTTAATTTTAAAGAATAAAAATGAAAGCATTGTTGTCAATGCTATTTTTGTTATTGACATAAAGACACAATAGATAACAAGCCATGTTTTGATTTTTAGAATCCCTTTATGTCAACAAAAATAAGCTTAATTTATAACATGTGAGCCAAAAATATGAATTAACCTTACACAATTTTAAAAAAATGTATTTTTTAAATATGACTTTTTTATGAACAAAAAATATCCAATATAAAAAGCTTTGGGTAATGAATGCAAAAATTACTCATGAAATAAATTATAAAGTAAATGATAGTAATTTTCTTCAATAAATGGATTTTAAATCTTAATACTGTAACATAAAAATGTATTGTAGCAGCTGTTTCCCATATAGCAAGGTGGCAGATGGTATTTAATGTGAGTGTCTTAACTCCGTTCTCCACGCGCCGCCTGCCACGGCGTGTCGAGTGGCGGAACTTAACGGCACTCTTTATCAAGGAAATGAAAATAATTTATACAAAAACCATTCCACTATGTTCAAACCACCCACAACCTAAGTTAAGTTATGGATTCTATCCCCACTAGAAGGAATGCTTATATTGACATTATTTCTAAATGCCTGCTCAGTCGAGATAAAGAGCGGCGTTAAATTCAGCCATTTAAAACACAATGAAGAATGTAATTTTCATTTTCAATACAATTATATATAATCATTCTGATAAAAATATAATCGAATATATAAGAAATCGTCATGAAAGAAATAGTATTAGCATAGCTATTCTACAGTACGGTGAACGTGTGCCCGCCATGAAGTTGAACTTTAGATGAGTCTGCGCAAGATTTGAGTTCAGGATTTATCTTACTTTGATTATTTTATTCCCGAGTGTATAATGTGTAAGACTGCGCAAAACATTACAAAACTGAACTCCAGGGCGGCCACGATTCCTCCACCGCACTGTAACATTTACACAATTTAAATTTTCGAGTGACGGCCCTTTCATTCTAGGGATATTAAATTCTCATATTTAAAAAATGGCAATTACTTTAAAAGGCAGGCTTTTTTAATTTTAATTTTATATCATATAATTTTTCATGAACATGGAAAAAAGATTGTTTTGAAAAGACAAAATTAATCATAATTTAAAAAGTAAAATAAAACCATGTTTTTTAAAAAGTTTAAGCAATAGTCGAAAACTTTGTACTTATGTTATTACATAATTTTATTTTATTCATAGTCAATAAATATAAAAAAAAGGGTTATTCGAGTTAATTTCATATTTACAATAAGATTTTAAAAAAGATATATTTTTTTTGTTGATTTCTATACTAATTTGTTGAATAGAAGTTTTGAATAAAAAGAAACTGATTAAATTTAAAAGGAAATAAAATAATCCACAATATGTTGTTTAAGAGATTACACTGAACAAACCAATTATTTCTAATTACACCAATGTAAAATTTTAACACATATCATATATATATTTAATATGACAAAAATACATACAAATAAGAATGAAAGAAGTTTAATTTTATGGATATTTTAAAATAATTTTTAATATCCAATATTATAAAAATAACGGTTTGAGAAAATTTTCCATTCATACTCTTAGTTGGACAACAACGGGTTGGATTGAGATTTTATTGTAAAGATCACTTAAATAACCACTTTAAGCCGATTTTAGATTTATTCTTACAAAATTTGGATAAAAAAATATTATGAAATATAAATAAAAAAACTGTCACCCCGACCAAATTCCAATATTCAAAGAAGATTTTTAAAAAGACATAGATTTCTTAACTTTACTTAATTTAAAACATCTATACTACAATTTAACTCCCTTTATAATAACTCTTATTATCTACTTAACACCAATAATAATAATAAAAGGAAATGATATTTCGTTTTTTTTTTCTACATAATAAAAATTATTGAGACAGCCAGTGCTAGTGGTCCAGTGATGAATAAATATTTTACAAAGAACAAAATAAGAAAAATGTTATAATAAATAATAATAACTTATAACTGAAACTAGAAATGTTAAGGAGTGTGACTTACCACTTTGCTTTTATTTGTATATATAACAATGTTCTCGAATAATATTTGACTATCAGTAACAAAAGATATAATCTGGACTGCACCACTACGAACATTTCATATTAAAAGAAAATTAAGTAAGACCACAATAAAAAGCACTGTTTGCAAAATTTTACTATTTTTAAGTAATAAAAAACTAACATCTTCTCTTCCCTGAATTCCTTTGAAAAAAAAAACAAACACACTTACCTTTATGCAACAATAATAACGAAACGACGAAAAATAATTCACTCCGTTGTTTCCCACCATTTTCTTCTACCTCACGTTGTTTCATAACAGAACGTTCCGTTCCGTTGCATCAAAACATCGATTCCGTTACAATGAAAATCGATTAAATACGTGGAAATCGGTTTATTCGCTTTCTGATTGGACCTTTTTCTTCCTTTTGCCTTTCGGATGGATTTTGTACGTGTGTTTCTTTAGATCTTTCAGTTTTAAATATTTGCACGGACATTGTTTGCATCGAAACTTGAAATCCTCAGGGTTTCCGTGATTTCTCGACATGTGACGTTCTCTTATAACTTCGGATACGAAACAACGGTGGCAAACGGAACATTCGAACGGCTTCGATGTGCTGTGAGACTGGAAATTATGAAAGAATATTACTTATAGTAGAAAAAAAAAATCTTTAAAGTTACAGTCAATCTTTGATTTTTCATCAATCTTTTCTTTTTAACGTAGAAGTAGTTTCGATTTTTTTTCGAATGATTTAATTCTATTGACTATTTTTATTTAATATGTTTATATTAAAAACAAAAAGAAACTTACATACTGTCAATAATACGGGTTTCAATCACATCTTGTTTTTTACCCTGCACATAGCAGTGCAGGTAGAGTGAACCTGGGCACGTGTTAAGACACTCTGTTCCCATTAATGCAATTCTCTCCCCCACTTTCCGCCGAATTCAAGAGAAAGAATATTAAATATTTTGTCCCCCTTATACCACTGCGCATACCAACACAAACAGCATTTTTTTTATAGAAAAAGACATGGCAAACGAGCGTACGGGTCACCTGACGGTAAGTGATCACCGCCGCCAACGACCCCGCGTAACACCAGAAGAGCTACTGGAGCGTTGCCAGCTTTTGAAGAAAAACGAACTCACCACTTTAATATGGCGCTTCAAACTTGAATTAGTACCGAAACTAGTGTTGCATATCTCACACAGATACGGTCTTTCATTACGATGCGTTCGTTCATGTACCTGTAATATTCATATATAATTGTTAGCATTTGACATTTTGTGTTCAGTAGCTTTTGCATGAAAATAAAACGAACATCCACTGTTGACGATTCGGTCGCGGCTCCATTTTGAAAGGTGAGCTAACATATAATCACAAACAGTTTTCTTATCATCATGCTATTAAAAATATTACTTTCTTTAGTTTTGTTACTGTATTTAAACATCTAGCTTGGAACAATATTAATTAAGTTTGATGCATAATTATTACAAAGGAAACCTTATTACAATCTTAAGTATCGTGTGTATGTAAAAATAAGCAAAAAATAAAGTATTTTTAAGGTGGACTCCAGCATGATTGCTATTTCAATAAAATAAAAAATTATAAAAATAATAAGGTAAATAATATTTACCTGTAAACTATAAGACTCAAAGAATCCTTTCCCACAGTAAGTACATCTAAAAGTGGCGCCACGCAAGAAACGCTCGTGTGTTTTCATGTGTACATTCAGTAATGCTGTTGAACCAAACTTCTTTGGACACTGTTGGCATTCGTGTGTTTTCTCCTAAAAATTGATAAAAAAAAATTTCGATTTAAATTAAGTTGTTTAACGTTTTGATTTAAATCAGCATGTTTTAATTGTAATAATTATTTAACGTTGTTTAAGTCCAATGGACTAAAATAAAATAAAAATATACAAGAAAACTAAGGACGTCGTGGCGCA
>DWGR01000648.1:0-20430 GCA_018247715.1 Heliconius burneyi | reverse complement strand
ACAAAGAAATGAATTGAGTCGGAAGATTCTTTAGCACTTTGTTTGGGATTTTGTCAGGCCCTGGGGCCTTTTTGGGGTTAAGATCCTTCAGAATGGACTTTACCTCGTCTACGTCGGTGGGGCGAACGGGTTCGCCAGTCGGGGGCATCGAAGCCCACTCTCTGACCTCGGAGTAATCACAACATCCAAATATAAAACGTATGTACGCGCCTTCACTAATAGGGTGTTACTTACAGGACGCGGGTGTGCGCGTGCGTCAGCGCCATAAGCGTAGAGCGGGGGCCAAGCGCGGGTGGCGGGCGGCGCGCACCCGCCCACTGCGACCACTGCGCGCGGCACTTGTGCATCTCTTGTAGCACCGTCTGGTAATAAACACCAACGTGTATTCATTATAACATCATCACGGAGTTTTATAATTTTTAATAATGATAATGAATATATATATATATATATATATATAAAGGATGAAATTGGTTTATATAAACTTATAAATCAATGTTTGTAAAACATAAAAATATTTACATGATGTATGTTCTCCAAGACATAGAAGGATTTGTATCAAAAACACTTGAAAATAATGTTTCATTACTTCCAGGCTAGAGCCCGAATGGACTTATTGCTGTTGACCACGAATGGTCTTGACAGCGTCACCGGGCGCGTCATGCTAGAGCCGTAACGGCTTCATATGTATTGTTATGGTAATGAGCTAATTAGCATACTGTTCATCATAACCACACTGCAATTCACCGATATTTCAGGATATTTGTTTTTTTAATTTGTCTCCGTAAAGGGTTAGGAGAAAAACTGCTTTTGATATATTAACTGTGCCGATGTAGGTACTCACGGTGAGCGCGGTGCAGGCGTGCAACGCGGAGGCGGGCGGCGCGGGCGATGCGGCGGGCAGCCCAGCCAGTGCACGCAGCAGGCGCGGCACGCGCGTCACGCGGCGCAGGCACACGTCCGCTGCCGACAGCGCGCCGCTGCGCACTGCCGCCGCAACCTCCTCATCTTCGTCACCGTCTGCGTCTGACGCCACCTACCGGCAAGTTAGGCTCTTTAAACTATAGCGCATTGTACACTCGAAAAAGTATAATCAAAAGTAAGAAAATTCCCAATAAAATCTGGGCAACCATTTGCATCTATTTCTTAAAACTTTGAAACCAGACAAACCTGATGAAACGCAGCATCAACGAGCGGCGCTCCGGCCTGGTGCAGGCGCTGCAGAGCCCGCGCGGCAGCCAGACGTTCGGCCAGCGCGCACAGCGCCCACTGCGTGCCTACCGGCTCCTCTTCCCCCTCTCCCTCATCCCCGTCAGTGACAGTGGACAGGCGCCGCCACAAGCCATGTGCGCGCAGAAACTCTAGGAACAGCGCGAATGCACGCTGCTTGTCGCGCAGCTGTGCGCTTGCTTGGAGGGCTGCACTGCTGCCTAATACATAACAACCCATTTGAATATCTTATAATCATTTTAACCAAGATATATAAGATATAACATGCTTTGAGCATAATGGTTGTAAAATTATTTTTTTCAGCTTCACACTGCATCCCACATGTGTAGTTAGTAGGCAGGAGCCTAGTGTTAAAATTATGCACTCCCCACTATATAACTATATATATATATATATATAATGACCGTATTCTGGAAGCGTTACGTGTTGAGTAGCGGAACTTAGTACCGTTCTTTGCTTCGACGTCAGAGCGAAGAAATGAAAATATTAAATATTTCGTTTCTTCTAAGGGGAATCGTGGAACCCACAACCTGTCCCATTTACAATCATACACTTGCACCTTCAGCCTTACTTTATCAATTCCTTACTTTGATGAAATAAAATACATTTCACTATTGACTTTCATTTTTTTTTTTTATGGTATAAGGACAAGTTCATTCGGTATTATTTAAATACCTACAAAAAAAATCTTAATTTGTAGTCTCTGCTTGTCCTACTACAGCATACATACCTTACAATACACCTACTGCAAAATTACTGTTTAACAAACCATTATAATTTTTTATTTATCCATATTCCAAGAAACTAATAATTTTCCTAAACATTTAAGCATCTAGTTCTATTTAACACAATGTCTCAACTTAGGTAGAAAGACTTCGTTACCGCACCTAGCGCCACGCCAACTCCTGGAGTGCGCAGCCTCCAGCGTGGGTCGCCGGCGGGCGCGTCGTCCAGCATGCGCGCGGCCACGGCCAGCACGGTGCGGTCGAGCGCAGCGTCGGGCGCACCGGCGGCCGGAAATAGGGCGGCAAGCGCGCGCGCCGCCGCCGCGCCCGCTCCACGCACGTGCAGCAGGAACGCGCTCTGCAGCTTGCCGATCGCCTCTGTACTCATGGCGCTCACCTGGGCGAGAGACATCATTGGGCATATCAACAAATACAAATTAAGTTTATGCATGCTTAAACATTTTAAATGTTTGTAAACTTTTATATTTTGTGCTATAATTCACTTCTTCTTATACATGTCATTAATCCCGGCGTTTATTTCCAGGGTCTGCTTTCCTACGGAATCAAGTCGAAGCCACTTTTCGCGGTCTTTAGCATCGTCAGTGGTTAGCCATGAATGTGCCTACCAGAAACAGTTGCCATTTTAAAGAACCGATGATGCAAACCGAACGGATGTCGAAGAATATTGTTTTATATCAGGCTCTTCTACTTGGGCAGTATTCTATTAGAGACCACATCAGTCACTTTCTGCCATTTGGCCCAAGAAGCGCTTATGCGGTCTTGGACATAATGATCGATGCCTTCGATGTATTTTAATGGTGCACGAATTCGGGCACCCACAATTTACGTACTTGGTCTTCGATACATATAATTTAAGACCGCCACTCTCCAGCGATCTCTTCCTGAGGTTCACTTTAAGTTCTGGCATCAGTTGATTTTGGGCAATGAGTCCTATGTCATAGGCATACTCGTATATCATCAGCTAATCAGTACCCTTACCCGCATCAAGTGATCACAGCGACGGTAAACTTTAATGAGACCATTCTAAAGCTCTTCAAAAAGTACTGCCCCCACACCGTTTTTATCTAAAGCGGGAATATAAGCCGGTAACCCTGGCCAATATGACGGGACTTATTGCCCTTCCAGTAAACTGCATTACACGGTTAGAGAGCCAATATTCCACGTTGCGGAGTTTCCTTTAAGTACTAGCATCTTTAGTTGTACCCATACTTGACACGGTAGCCCTAGCTCACTTATCGCAGGTGTAGGGCGGAGTGCCGGCTACGGTTGAGTTCCGCTACTCAACATGCGTAGCCTCCAGAATTCGACGGAGTGTGGAACGGAGTGTCTTAACACTAGGTCCCCCCCGCCTACCCTGCTGTGTGCGGGATACTTATAAACATAATTTAATTAATACTTATAAACATAATGTAACATAAACTTGAAATTATAACAAAGTTAAACTAATATTATTAAACACATAATTACCTCATGTGGGTCTATTTCATATAGCGACAGATTGCCATCATACATATCAGAGGGACAAGGCGATCCCATTGGACTGTCGCAAATTGACCTAAAGTAAAAAGTTCAATATTAATAATTACACCTTTTTATAAAGTTGGTTCATTCAAAAAAGTTATTGGCATTTGAATGAACTCAAGGCATGAGTTTGCCTGCAAATATAAAGGAATCCATATCTATACTTATATATAAGATAACAAATCTGTATTTATGATAAATCTGTATTTTTAACGGACTTTTAAAATAAAGAGAAGTTCTCAATTAAATATTTTCGATACGATATTAAATTCGTTTATTCAATTAATTATTTTGGATTCGATTTCAATATTGGATTATTCGATTTGGATATTTTTTTATAATATGCAATCATTACAGTTATTTTACTAAGCATATTATAAATTTTTACCAAGATCAATAATTTAACATTTAAGTTCAAAGTTTACGTTATTGGTATCTATGAGTAATCACACGAAATACACGCCGGTTTTAAATACCGGGGGTGGTAATGATACGGTCGAGTCTGCCCATGCGTGTCGCCATTGCTGGCGGCGTGACTCTCCCACACGTACTTTTGTCGCCTCTTACGACACCACAAGTACCAGGGTGATCCTATTCTAAGCCGGGAACACACGGCATGGCACGGCAACATGGATAAAAATCGTGAAATCGTGATAAAAACATTGAATTCTTAATTAGGATTTTTTAGAAAAAATTATATGCTGTTTTCGTAAGTAGTTTGCTGATACTTCCACGCTGTATACATCATATTATTAAAAATATATATAAATGACAGTTGCAAGTACGATTTTCCCTTGGACACTTTTGGAACAGTGTAGGTTCTCTTCTCTGGAACTCTAGGTTCTCCCTGCCTACCCGGCAATGAGGAAAAAAGCGTAGAGCAAGTTTTTTTTTTATTAAATATTTCTAAACATATTACTAGACAGTTCAGTAAAAAAAGGGCGACATACGGCGCATGCTGTTCTGCGTCGTCAGTCGCATGCCGCAACCTCAGCACACCGTGTTTCCGCGTGAATATTAGTGGCACTCCGGCGCACAACGCCGCGCCCAGCACGCGGTCGTCGGCGGCGCTGACGTCCACACATTCGCATGCGTCGGCGGCAAGGGAGGGGGCGGTGGCGGTTGGAGCAGGCGTGCACACGTACGCAGGCGCGTAGAGGAGCGGCCTCGTGGGCAGCGGCAGGCAGCGCGGGGCACAGTCGTCGCGCGGCACGCGCAGTGCACACAGCGATACCACGCGGGCCTCTGTTCGTGATATGCTTATTTGCGCTGTAATATAATGTACATAGAATTCAGTGTTACTCACTCACGCAAGATTATTAATGTATAAAATATTTTAGAAATGTGAAATCTCACTATAAAAAGTATTTATCTTTATAATCACATGCTTTTTAATAATAATTCTAATGCATTTAACTTGTTACAAGAATTTAGTACATATAATATTTGGAGTGGAATAATCCAAAATTATCATAAAATTATCACCATAATCATGCATTGGGAGAACGTTTGTCAAATGTCAATTGTCAATGGTGGTGTTTGGTGTGACAAGCGTGTCAGCGGAACGCGGTGAAGTCAGATGACGTCTCAGTAGAACCATTCAGTATGGCACTCGAAGGAAAAGTGAAGCCTGCATGTTTTTTATTTTATCGAATGAACCTATTGCTGTTAACCTGGACTAGTATTGACAGCGTTAACGGGCGGGGGAGTCCGCATCGCTCGTTTCCACTATTTAATAACGACGCGTCATTCACCTAAATTCATCGATACGCGCTCAAAAACTGAGACGTCTTTTGAAAGGTCCAAATTTTACCGCCAGTGTAACTTCAGTATTTGAGAACTGACCTTATTGCTATCTTTAATTTTTTCCCTACGCTTAGTGTTAGATAGAGCAAGATAGAAATAAGTTTCATTTTTCTATAGTAAAAATAAGTATCGTCGATGACTCGCCGGACTCCAGGAGACATACACACCTATAGCGTAGCGCATGTCGGGCGCGCGCGCCACATTGACGGCCGCCACCAACAGCAAAAGGGCGCACGGGCCCGCCGCGTGCACGTCCAGCGCCACCATTTCCAGACTGTTTAAATCACCTAAAACATATACATTTTATTCTTTATAATATTTAATTATATATTTTAAACACTGTTGCACAGTTAATTTTCATTCCAATTTATTTAAAAAAATACACTTTTTTTCTCACAATCATTATACTGATAAGGATGACAAGTTATGTAGTTCATATTGCATTATATGCATATTGCAACCATACACTGCAAAAGTGTACAAATCATATTTTGAAAATCATCAGTTATTTTATTTTATAATTTATTTCACTTATTATTATAATTCCATTTTAATATACAATTTATTATTTTTGTAAATAAACATGTAACCCATATATTATTATTATTGCAACAGATGAACAAATTTTCAAGCAAATCATAATACATGATTTTTTTTAAGTTCCTAGTTTTTTTCCGCCCCCCCTTGCTATGAGCGGGATACAGCGTGAAGCTAAAAAAATTATCAAAAAATTTACCCTGTGGTGCCAAATGAGCTCTAGCAAATGCCTCGGACAGTGGTCGCCTCAAATGATGTTCATACACATCCGCCCCACACCACATTTGCAACAATGGTCCTCCAGCTACTAGTGCTATGCATTCCTCTTCTTCTTCCGGGTTTTCAGGGTTTGGCGCATTTGGAAGAATGACTACACCTACTAACTTCTGTAATTTATTATGTATTGAATAAAAATATGTAAATGAATGTGTAATGTGAATTGTAAAATGCCTGACGTAAACATGGTTGTGAACTGAATTTTTAGTCAGGGGAATGAATTATTTTAATTCCATGAGATCTACTACACACAATGTCTTACATTCATTAGTCAATAATTCATTTAAGCAAGTAAAGAATTGAGTGTTTTGACACTGGGTTTACCATGCTGAACGCAGAATAAAACATAATATAAGAATTCATTGAAATATAAACATATATTATGTAATTCTTTTATTTTAAATCCTTCAAATATAAATCTTATAATATTAATTAGAAATATAAATAGTAATACAAACAGTATCAGCATGTGCAGGCATGGAACCAAAGAATAGCAATGACACACGTCGTCCAATACCTCCAAGCCACCCACTAGGAGGTCGCAGAGTTTGACAGACCACAGTTGGACGACCCTCTGAAATAATGTTAGAATTAAATCAGCTTCACGCAACAGGATAGGCAGAGGGTAGTTACTGTTAAAATACTACATTACCCACTTTCCGCCGCATTCAGCGGCATTCTGCATTACGTGTGTGTCCGCAGTGGCGGAACTCAACGCCGCGCTTTGAATTTTGCATAAATAAGTGGGAATCAACCCACAACCAGTCGCGTTTACAGACAAATTTTGTGCCCCTGCACCACAACTGGCCTCAATGTTGTAATACATTTGTCAATGTATTATACAGAACACATTTCTTGATCAAAGTATAATGTTAAGCTTCTGCTTCTGGTTATTTTCTTTCCGAGTGGTACACAAGACAAAAACTTTATAAAATCGAAATTTAAATGATGATAAAAACTATATTACAATGAGACCATCTTCACAGTGGGCTAACAACATATAAACTATGTCCATAAACTGTTTCTTACCTTTGCATGTGGTAATCTTAACAAGTGTACAAGTAGTTGTAGCCAGCAGCAACCCATCCTTGGCCTCAGTGAGTCTGTCACACTCTTGGCCGGCCAGCTCACATGAAACATCAGAGTACGCTCCTTCTGTGCCCACTGATGACCAATATCTGACCACTCCTTCTGGTGACACACCTATGCAGGATGGCATCTATAATACAACAGATTTTTAATGAGCTTGATGCTGTATCCTGCAAATAGCAGGTTAGGCAGAGAAAACTAAGAATCAAGAAAATCTCTCAACTTTCTTAATTCAAGTAACTGCATGTTGAGAAGTTGAACTGAATGTCATATTTTGTCTTAGTAAAAAAATAATTCAACTTCACACTGTCTCCCACATCTAACAGAGTGGGCAGAGGAAACCTACTGTTAAGACACTCCGACTCCCACTTTCCGCCGAAATTTTCGATATATTGCCTGTTCAGTGGCAGAACTCAACACTGAGCTTTTGCTTTGGTTCCAGAGTGAAAATATTAAAATATTAATGAGTAATAATTCATTTTCCACAATGTGGAATGAACTCCCATCCATTGTGTTACAGTCATACCTATGTACCTCAAAACCTCAAAACCCAACCAATGTCTCAAAACCCTTAAATAAAAATTGACCTTAAAGAAAAATTACGTATATGCCAACAAAAAAAAAATTTAAGCTGTAAATAAAGAAAACCTTTTTTTATATAACAAAACAAAAGACAAATAAATTACTTGTGTTCCTCCTTCATAGAAAACCATAACCAGATCAGCTTTATGAGCCAAATCGGTCTGCGGTAAAGTTAATTCTCTGGCAGCAGAGGGGGCTGCAGGTGTTGATGAAACCGCCTCCCGCGGCCACACTAAAACTTTCCGACCAGCAACCACCCAACACCATCCACAAGGTGACATACGGACACTTATATCTCCACTAGCTATAACAACATAAGAATCATGTTATTTTAACATTTTTAATGTATTCACTTAAAAAATATATATTTATTTATCTATAATTATAATAAAACATTAAAGATATTTTCTGTACATTAACTACTTTTGACTGAAATAGAAATATAATAGAAAGCATTCTTATTTTAATTTCTTGTCTGTCTGTATGTATAGTCATCTCTGAAAGTACTTAACCGATTTAATTGAAACATTCACCATTTGCTTTGCTTTAACTCAACTTAACATTTAAAGTTTGTTTCATCAAAAAAAAAAATGATTTAATATTTGATTCATTTATTCGATTAATTATTTTGGATTCAATTTTGATATTGGATTATTTGATTCAATTTGGGTAGTTTTTGTAATATGCAATCATAACAGTTATTTTACAAAGAATATTATAAATCTTTACCCAAGTCAATAATTTAACATTTAAGGTTGTTTCTAAATGAGTAAATTAAATTAGTCATTGACAAATGACTGTCAGTTGATTCTGTTTATTAAATGAATAATCATATAGTTCAAGTGGTGAAGCCAAATTTGGTATCATAAAAATATTCTTGCCAAATGATAATTCTAAGCATTTTATGCTTAGAAGGAAGAGGGTTGAAGAAATTAAAAAAAAATCCAGACAGATACTAATAACATAAATATGTTGGAATGTGATGAGAAGGTACAGCTTAATGATCAGAGCGCTTGAACAGTTCCTACAGAGTACAAAATTAAATCTTGATATATTGTATTTGTATGTTTTATAAAAGATGTAATTATCATGTTTTAATTATAACGTTAAAATTATAAATATATTGCTTCCCTTACCAAAAGTAAGTGTTTCCGTAACCATAACCGGTAGGGGCATGCCATAAGTTTCAATAGTAAGTGTAGGTGTTTTATATATGACATCTCCAGCTGGTTGTTCAGTGGGTTGCGTAAATTTGCTAAAAATATAAGACAATATATGAATTTGAATATTTACAACGTTAAGTCTTAGATATAGGTTAGTTTTTAAAATACCTTTGATTCTTTTTAGCAGAAGCCAATCCTATAGGTCTCCGTCCTGTCATAGATTGTCTAACACGAGGAGAGAACGGGCTCCTCATGCCGCCGGTACTATTGAATTCCATTATGTAGTTATCTTCTAATGTTAAATCCAATTATAGTGAAATTAACGCTTAACACTATTTTTCTAAACACTAATTTGACATTTCGTTCAACTGACTTTTTGACAATACAAATATCACATTTCAGAAAAATAGGGCGGTAAAATGCTTATAATAGAGTACATAAGTATTTAAAAAACGGTATTTTTTAATAAATTATTCAGTTCTTTATGTAAAATAAATTAACTAATCACCATGAATTAGACTAAGCTAAGCTTAATATAGAATAGCCAATGTATATCAGTATACCAATGTATAAATAAGTATTTAACTCAATTTATAATAGAATAAGTTAAATACGTTATACTGTACTGTATATTCGTTTAATATTTCTGTTCAGTATATATTATCCGTTGATAATCATAATATTAATAGAAATCGAAAGCGGTTAAAGCTGTTAAAAAATACTTTAAAAACACATATTGTCTCTATGTTGCTAACGTATTCGGATGATGAGAGAGAGAGAGAGAGATGTTCTACGTGATTGTAATAAGTTATATGTATCACCTATATTAATAAGGGTCATTAAGGGGGTCATCGCATGTGACAGTCTGTTTTTTCGGTATCTTTTAGGAATCTTTTTTAACGACCAGTAAATAAATAGAGTTGGTATATTTTGACAGTATCAATATAAATTTGTAGTTAGAAATATGATGTAGAACATAAGTTATAGCATTCTGAAAACCCCGCCTCGAAAGATAGGCTCGCACTTCCTTCACGATTCCGGCTGATTGGCTCATCGGAATCCAATCCAATTTTTGTTATATTCATTTGATGATAGTTCATTCCGTGCATTTAGGGTCACAGATTAAAACGCCGTTTACTCTTTTGTTTCTGATATTCAGCATTCTTCCATTTTCACCTGATACGTCCCTTGAAATTAGAGATAAAATCTAATTTTGCCCCACCCCCTTTAAGGCTATTATTTTGTAGAAAATAATCGTTAATGTATAGTTTTTTTCCTACCCTATAGATACTAGCTACCAAATTTCATAATTGTTGTTCAAGCGAAAGTGCCTTATTAATTTTTGATTCCCTTTCTATTGTTGAAATGCGAGTTCTTTGTGATATAAACGGCCATATCTCTGTTTAAATAAATGTAGAAATTTTAGGAAAACATTTAGGACATTAGGACATATAATGTGTTTTGTGTGTTTTATGCTGTTTTTTTGCTTTCTTGAGGTTGGTATGGCAACACCGCCTGAGGTGTCAAGCTTTAAATAAAAGAAAACAACGGTTCCCGCTTTCTTAGAAAACTTAGCGTTTCATCTTATAATTTGTGTTTCAAAGCTATTTTAGTTAATGTAAAACCTTTTCTACATTTATATCACGTTCAAAATGTACATAAAGTCGATAGTGTTAGATGGATTTAAATCCTACGGTAACAGAGTGGAGATAACCGGGTTTGATCCGGAGTTTAACGCTATTACTGGTCTTAATGGCACAGGGAAGTCCAATATATTGGATTCTATATGTTTTGTGTTAGGTATAACCAATCTTTCAAATGTAAGTTGATTTAATTTCTTAATATTGCACTGTTTTTTTTTATGGTAAAAGGACAAGGCGAACGACCGTTCTGGTCACCTGATGGTAAGTGTTCCCCACAGTTCACGACAGTTCACGACCCCGTGTAACATCAGAGGAGCTACATTTTAATTTTGTGTCTTTGTATGTTTGAACTGTGATAGCATTTTTTTTCTAGACGTTTCTTCTATTTTATTGCTTCTCTACGGTAAGCGATGTTTAGGACTTAATAAATTATTGTTTTTTATTGCTTAGGTAAGAGCTGGCAGTCTACAAGAGCTCATTTACAAACATGGTCAGGCAGGAATCACCAAAGCAACAGTTAGCATAACATTTGATAACAGGGACAAGACACAGTGTCCCATAGGATATGAGAACCATAATGAAATTACTGTTACAAGACAGGTATAATAATATTTATAAAAGTACTATTTGTTTTATGTGTATATCCCTTAATAGTATTTGAATAAATGAATTTCACAAAATCATACTACCTAATGCTTTTAAATATATTTATGAAATTTGATAAGAAAAATAATAAATATATATTTATTTGTACTTCTAGGTGGTCATGGGAGGAAAAAACAAGTATTTAATAAATGGCATCAATGTACAAAATAAAAGAGTCAGCGATCTCTTTTGTTCAGTACAGCTTAATGTTAACAATCCTCACTTTCTTATTATGCAAGGGAGAATCACTAAGGTGTTAAACATGAAGCCTCCTGAGGTGATTATAATATATGTCATAATTAACTATACTATATAAAGTGTACACTAAAATTAATTTATGTGTAAGTTTGCAAATAATAAAGCTGGATATTTACTATCATGATATTTGTTTATTAATTTAAGAACAATAATATTCTTTGTTTGGGACTTGTACTGTCTAGTACTGCATATAAGTCAACTGACTGATGGTTGTAGGCTTAAGTCCCACCTGAATATTTTTATTTCCTGGCTCTTATAACAAGACAAAATGATTTTGCCCTTCAAAGGCAATGTTTTAAAAATGTGACAGAG
This sequence comes from Heliconius burneyi, assembly GCA_018247715.1. Taxonomy (NCBI): domain Eukaryota; kingdom Metazoa; phylum Arthropoda; class Insecta; order Lepidoptera; family Nymphalidae; genus Heliconius; species Heliconius burneyi. The sequence continues at coordinate 8,622 of DWGR01000648.1, read as the reverse complement.
TGTTAGAAACGGTGTCTTATAAATAGTTTCCTTCTGCATACTATTTGGTATTTGGTGTAGATACAAGAGAATAGACTTTAAATAATATATCTCATGTTTCAATTTATTTATTCCAAATATTTTAAATTGAAGGATTATGTACATTAGGCCTACCCTAGGGCCAATAAAATTTTATTTCTTTATTTTTAAATTATAGTGAAAATATTGTTTTGGACCCCGAAGAATATGTTTGCGAAAAGAGTAGCTCTGAGTCTTGCTCATTGTAATTTTCGATTTTCCATATAAATAACATGGAGAATTTTGTATTTTTCATTTGAAATATTGTTGTGATTAAACTAATGCTATCGGTATAAAAACCAATATAACTTCTTGTAGGAAATTAAATAAAGGTTTTTTTTTGGCAGATATTGTCAATGGTGGAAGAAGCTGCTGGCACAAGAATGTATGAAACTAAGAAACAAGGTGCTCAAAAGACCATAGAGAAGAAAGATGCTAAACTTAGAGAGTTAAATGATGTATGTTCATTTTAGTACTTTTTTATTAGCTTCACATTGCAGAGTGACCCCATTTTTTTGACAAATTTGATGAGAGCAAATTTTTGAGACATTGGATTGCTTTAACTGAGGCCAGTTGTAGGGCAGGGGCACGGAGTGTGACTGCACTGCACAACCAGTCTGTTTTAAAGTTACCATTCGAGAAGATGAAATATTTATTTAAATTGATATTTACAATTTTTCCCTCGGATGTCGAGGAAGAGTGCGGTGTTGTGTTCTGCCACTCAACACATAATGCCTCCAGAATTCGGCAGAAAGTGGGGAACAGAGTGTCTTAACATTAGGTTCCCTCTGCCTACCCTGCGGGGTATATAGCGTGAAGCTTCTTTAATTTAATTTTCTATTTTTTGAGTGGTAGAACTCAACTTTGTCTACAAGAGTGTGGAAATGAAAATAATTTTAATTTAATCATACCCCATATTGGAAACAAATCTATAACCATTGTGTTTTCAGTCAGATGCAGTCAGTCAGTCATGTCAGTCAGTAAATTTTTTACTGTACTTAAGAGGTAAGGTATTTTTAATAATGATTTACCATTTTAAGATATGTGTATTTAATATAAATGATCAGATCAAGGTAATATAAAAGATCAGATCAGATAAAATTAATAATTTAAACAATAAATTAGTGGAAATTGAACCCATAAACTTTGTGTGCCGTCACATAATATCTTATTGCTCCACAATGGCTTCCATCCCATTAAAGTATATTGCATATAAATATTTTTAAATTAAATGTATGTGTATTTTTGTATATTCCAGATAATAAGAGAAGATATAGCACCGAAATTGCAAAAATTACAGGATGAAAGGTCGCAATTTCAAGAATATCAAAAGGTGGTGCGAGAATTAGAAAACCTAACTAGGCTTTATGTTGCTTGGGAGTGAGTTATTTATTTAACATTTGTTTATTCATGTACATAACACAATAAAATTATACTTAATGAATCATTCCATTCATTTCATTATTAAAAATTGCTTGCTAAAGTCTATTTGAATAAATAATATTTTCAGATATAGACATCACTTCCAAGTGTTGTAAGTGTGCAACTTACAAATTGTGTTAGAGATTTTTATTACAGATTATATTATTGCATTTTTTACATTAGTTTTTTTTATAAAAGACTCAATACACAATGCCTCCGGTATTCACACTAGGCTCTCTCTGCCTATATGCAGGATACAATGTGACGCTGCTTTTTCATAAACATATTTTTTTTAATGCTGTATTACGCACATAGCTTGGTAGATGGAGAGCTGGACACCTAGTATTGAGACACTCTGTTCTTTTTCTCTGTGTAATATGACACTGTTCCCATTCCAAGTTAAGGAGAATGCACTCCGGTAACCAAGTTAAAGTGCGGCGTTGGTTTCCGCCATTCAAGAATTCGGCAGGGCAGTGGGAAACGTAAATGTCTGAATGTGGCACGGATTGTCTTAACATTAGATTTCCAGGTTCTCTCTGCCTACCTTTCCTACAAACACAAAATGAATGATACAAAGTGAAGATTTAAAAAATATTACAGATATATAACAGCAGAAAAGAGTACGAAAGAAGCAGAGAACAAGGTGACAGAAGTCCAAGTTGAGATCCAGAATAAGAAGGAGAATATCAAAAGCAATGAAAAGGAAATGAAGCAGTTAGACAAAGAGATTGCTGAGTTGAATAAGAAATTGGATGAGGTATTTATTAATATTTCATATTTATCATGTTATTTTCGAGGTTTGTATTGGTGGAGAATTTAATAATTGTTAGTACAATTCCCATTTGAGAGAGTGATAAATATTTAAATTTTTAATATTGCTCTGCTGTTGTAAGAAAAGCTGTGAATTATTAAATTTCGGAACTCAATACCGAGTTCCGAAATTTAATATATATATATATTATTTTGCAATCTCTGTAAAAAGATACTTCCCTTTTAGTTGAAAAGGGATTTATCTTTTTTTATAGACAAATCTTCCAAGACTAAATTAAGTTTTCTTTTATTATATGCTTTACCTAGGGGGTAAATTTCGTAAAATAAAAAAAAAGTATTCATAATTGTTTATTGAATAATATTTTTAAATTTAATTTTTAAATATAAAGAGAAATGTTATTGATCATCACGCATGCAGCAGGGTAGGCAGAGAGAGCTTAGTGTTAAGACAATCAATTCCTGGCTTTTTGTTGAAGTCCGGAGACATTGCTGAGTGTAATTTTTAATTTATTATTTACTATATTTACAATCGAAACAACAAAATGACATACAATAATTAATTTAACAAATTCCACATGAATAGGAAAGCGGCAACACGCTTTCCCACCTGCAGACGTCGCTGGGGGCCGCACAGCGCACGGAGGCGGACGCGGGGGCAGCGGCGCGGGGCGCGCGTGACGCGCTTCGTGAGCACGCGCAGCGCATGCGCTTACTGCAGCGCGCGCTGGAGGAAGACCGGGCCGCGCTGGGAGACAAGGCTAGCGGGCTGGATAAGGTACTGTAGGGGCTATGTATGCGTAAGCATAATGTAATGATAGTCTATAAGCTAGCATCGGCAATCCGCCGCAAACCATGACAAGAGATACATGTGTGACGTGATAATTTTAATATACCAGCGGACTCAGTAGTTTTATTTAATACATAGGGAGGCCCGCACTCAGGTATATGCTAGATTTCTTTATATAGTTACAGTAGGAAATACTATGTGAATATGAATAATGTTGCGGGTTAATTAAGTGCGATAACTGGGTAAGGTAAGTGGACTGAAATATGTTTTATCTAATTCATTTATTTATATATTTCACTCTGCATGCGATACAGGGTGGGCAAAGGGAACCTAGTGTTATGATAGTCCTTTCCCCAGGTTTGGCGAATTTTTCGATACATTGCGTGTTCAGTGGCGAAACTCAATGCCGCGCTTTGCCTCGACGCCAGAACGAAGAAGTAAACATAATAAATATATATTTCATTTCCTCTAACGGGAATTGAACCCACAACCAGTCGCGTTTACAATCACACTTTGTACCCTTATGCCGTGCGATTCGACAGGTATTCCCGAATGATGTGAACGAGAGAGTCTGGCAGTGCCATACGACGGAGCTTATAGAGCAAACCATTATGCCAGACCTTGTAGAAGGCTTTGGCTATGTCTAAGAAGATAGCAGCCGTGTCGCTGCATGGGAGGTTGGCGGGTTTTCTAGGCTTGCGGATGCCTATGACTGTCGCCTCCTTCCACTCGGTAGGGAAGGAGCAGCCTGCTAGAAGAGCGTTGAAAATGAGGACTAACAATGAAATGAATTGAGTTGGAAGATTCTTTAGCACTTTGTTTGGGATTTTGTCAGGCCCCGGGGCCTTTTTGGGGTTAAGGTCCTTCAGAATGGACTTTACCTCGTCTACGTCGGTGGGGCGAGTAAACCCGAATGCGCAGTAGCTTTTATAAGTATGAGTGCGGTGGTGGTGGATGTCAATACACTTCTAATACAGGAAGGGTAAGGGAAGGGCTGCTCGCGCGCAGAATATTCCGTCGCACGTTGGAATATATATATAAAATAAAAGGGTAGAAAAGTCGATTATGTATATAAAAGATATAAAAAAAATAAAAATGGGGTCGGTTAACATATCGATTATAGAAGCTAAAAAACCACTCAGCAGAATTCTTGTCTGTCTGTCTGTTTGTTTGTTTCACCAATCACGCAAAATCTACCAGACAGAAATGAATTAATTTTTGTATGGTGATAGCTTAGAGTCTGAAGGTATTTTTTTTTTGGGTCTTATCCCGACTTTCATTATAGTTTCTTTAAAAAAAAATAAAAGCCAAAAATCACAAATTATTTAAAATAACGATAACTACTGGATGGAAGTGAATGAATTTCGGTATGGTAATAGCTCAAAGCCTCAAGCAACTAATAGGATGGTTTTCATCATACAGTTTAAAGAAATTTAGTAGAAAAAATAAAAAATTTACAAAATCAAATTGCATTGATTACTCGCAAGTGAATATAAATTATATAATTTTAATTAAAATTGTTAAGGCAAATAAATTACTTATCTTCCCATTTTATTTATTGTTGTTGTTGTTCTTTATTTATGGCGTTTGGAGCGTGCCAGACCAGCACTAATCACTTCGCCAATGTCACGTTGAATGGAAAACACACGAAGGAGAATGTACAGTAAAAAAGAGATAATATTCCATTTTATTCAACCACAATTTAAAAGAAGAAATTACAATTAATATTTTTTAGTCTATCATAAATATAATTTTAAACGACAACATTGGTTACATTAAAACATAATATGATCTGTCTATATTTGACAGGACTAGCTGAAAAACAATAAAAAACTCAATATATTTGGAAAATAAATTCTAATTGTGAGTTCACAGCTTATAAAACTTGATATTGTGTTTAGATGACGTGATGATGTGAACACTTTAATAATGCGTATGTTACGTAGGTACAAATAAATTCATTTATAGTAGATAAATTAACTATCTCAAGAGTAAGAGCAAATAAAGAAATATTCCAATAAGATAAAAGCGCGGCGTTGAGTTCTGCCACTCAACACGCAATGCCCTCCAGAATTCGGCAAAAAGGGAGGAACGGAGTGTCTTAATACTGCCTACCCTGCTGTGTGCGGGATACAGCGTGAAGCTGATATTTAAATTAATTGTTGCCTATATATTATTCTGATGTATATTAGTGGTAGTTTTTGCGTAAAAACTAAAAAACATCTATTTACACAATTTTAAAATTTATAATATAAATAAATATATACATCTAATCCTTCCAATGTCACTGATTACCTTTCTATATTTATCCTTCCTGTTCTATCCAAAGTCCTCGAATCTATAGTCAACACCCAGCTTTACTCCTCTCTCTCATCCAACAATCTACTGTGTCCCTTGGCTGAAACCGTTGAAAGCTTAAATAGCGATCTCCGTGCTATACAGTCGTGGGCTAAATCTTTTGGTCTATAAATTAGCCCTAATAAACACGAGCTATTAGTATAGGCAGCAATAGACTTAGACAAAATCAACTGGGATTCTATACCAGCGATACGCTACTCAGGAGTGCCGATTAGAAAGCGAAGTTAGAAACTTGGGTCTTATAATAGATTGTAACATGTCTTGGGCCCCGCATATTAATGCAGTCAGCAAGCGCATGCATTTCTCCTTCCATTTTCTTAAGTGTCTCCAAAACTTCCTCCCTCGAAAAACCAAAATAATGCTTGCGCAATGTCTTCTTCCAATTCTCGACTACGCTGATATTTACTATTTGGATGCGACCGAGGAGTTACTTAACAACACGTCTCCGCCATGATATGCATATCCTTACATTACTTCTTAAGATCCTTAATTACCACAATTTTCCCTTTTTACTTACGGTCGTGCGTTGTTCCAGCGCTCGACATACCTAAGAGTAAACCAAAGTCCTCGAGAAATCATTTACTGTGAACGCCGCATCACTTTGGAACCATCTCCCTATCCCTATTCAAAGAAGTCCTTCCCTAATCACCTTTAAATCCCAATTGAAAAAACTTTTACTCAATACTGTGAACAATTAATTTACTGGATTCAGACAGTTTTTTTTGTGTGTGTAATACATAATATATAATAAGTTCAAGCATTTCAATAATATGGTACCCTGTGGTCTTCAATAGTTCCAGATACGTGAAATTCTAAGGTATATGGAATATGGAAATAATGATAACTTTCAAGCCTCATACGTCTTTTTCCTCCAGGAGTCGTCAACATTCTCTCGTCTAAAAGTGCAGAGTGAGGAAAGTGCGGCGGCACTGGCGGCAGCTCAGGAACGCTTCCTGGCAGTCAGCTCAGGGAGAGAAGGCGCTTCGGAGTCGCTACAGGATCAGTTGATGAGTAATTATGTGTTGTTAATTTTAGGTTTATTATTTGTAAGTTACTATGTGTATTTGTATGTATGTGATGAGAAGTAAGTGACATTTTGATCGTCTTTAAGGTCTGTTCTTCTATTGACTGTACTATTTCCCTATAACAGGTGCCAAACAAGAAGCGTCCGAGGCGTCAATGCGCGTCTCACAAAGTAAGATGGAGCGCCAGCACGCGGAGGCGTCGCTGCGGTCGCTGCAGCGCGAGTACGACAGCTGCAGCGCACAGCACCGCAACGACGCGCGTGACATTGAGCGTCTGCGCGGGGACGTCACTGTCTTACAGGTCAGTAACGCCTGAGTGAGCCACACTGCGGAGGACGGCAGCGGTGTGCTCTATAGTAGTTAGTGTAGGGGACGTGGCCTACACTATTTAGCTTAAGTTTGGCGGCTCGATAATAAAAAATAATATTTTAAATAAAAGTTGCTTTATTGCTTGCTATATGAAAATGATCAATGACTACGCTAATGAATGCTACCGGTTCGCGCTCCGAGTATGCACTGCCTTATAATAGTAGCGCCGGGAACGTGCTCAAAGGCTTTGCTGCGGTGTTCGGTTACTATATTTGGACCGAACAATTAGAATTCAAAAATGTGAAAAACAAACAATAATAAACCATTTGAATTTGTATCTCTTAGAATATCAAACCACTGTTCAATTAAATCAATAAACAATTTCGAAATTATGTCATAGTTTATTACTATATCGTACAGAATAGTTAACAACAAAAATATTTTATAATATTATCTACCTTACAGACACAACTGTCCAACACGCAATTCAGCGAGGAGCGCTGCAGCGTTCTCCGTGAGAGCGCTGTTTCTCTGCAACAAAGAACGCGGGCCGGTCATGACCGCGTTGAAGGGCTCGCTGCGAGACTGCAGCGCTGCGACTTTCACTACACTCCGCCGACGCACGACTTTGATATTAGGAAGGTTAAAGGTATGCCAAGACAAAATACATTTATTTCTTTTAATTTTTTTTCACCTTTACGTTGTACCCGCGCAAGGTACGCGGAGGGAACCTAGTGTTGGGACAATCCTTTCTCACAGCTTTTTCAGACATTGCGTGTTGAGTAGCGAAACTCAATCTCCGCATCTTGTTTTGTCACCAGATCGAGGAAAGTGAAAATATCAACCGATACATTTTTCTGAATGGTACATGAACCCACAACGATTGCGTTTTCAGTCCACACGCTATGCCACGGCGGCTTCATTTATTTATTTAAAATATATATCATTTACTTATTAAATTTGTACATTGATAATTTATCTGTAATTGTTAATATATTTGGTTTTGAAAAAATATGTATATTGTCTCATTGTATTCAAATTATAGAAGAGAACAATCCACACCTACACATATTTTTGTACAATGTTTTAGTGAACAGAGATTCACCGTTATATTTCTTGCTCATATTTCTACCGCATACTAGTTAAGTCTAAACTGTTTCCAGGCCTTTCTTTTTCAAGTTTAAACAGAACTATTTGAAATGAGTTTTCTTATTCTAGAGCCTCTTTTAATTTTGCCTCTTGTTCCACTATCGGAACGATTTTTTAAAATTATTATTATAAGCATTTCTTTTCTAAATATATGTGGGAATGAGGAAAGAGAACACGCGAATTAACAATGTTTTTGATTATATTCACACAAAGATTACAATAATAGTAACAGCTTGTTATGATCGAATTTATTCTCACAATTTTGACAGATACATCATTTTTTATTTTGAAGTAGTGTCGTCAAAATCTTGTATGTAATAATCATAATTCTTGTACGTAAAATTTTTTGTATAATACGTTAATTATGTATTATTATACAGGCACAGTATGTCGTCTTATAGACGTGAAGGACCCCATATATTGCACGGCGCTTGAGACTGCTGCTGGTGGTAGGGTGAGTTACATTGCTATTTTTGTAATAATTATGAAAAAATATGTATATCTTATTAATTGTTAAAATTTGCTATATAAATAAAAACAATGTATAAATGAATCAATTTAAAAATTATAAGTAGTTTTGGATTCTACTCCCACTCGGGAAAAGGAAGCACAGCTTAAGAATACTTCCCACTCTTTGTGGACCACTAAGTCTGAAGTGACTTTACTACCTTCCAAAAATTATATATACAGGGTGGAATTGAACGCACCACTTTAAATGAAACCACAGTTTTAACTACTCTATAA
>DWGR01000647.1:0-20431 GCA_018247715.1 Heliconius burneyi | reverse complement strand
TACTAACCCTTACCAATCTTAGAGCTTATAATTAATGTGTGAAAACAACATTTAATTTTAGGAAACAGGACTGAAGAAAACACACATCACTAACTCTGTTTCAGGAGAAGAAAAATATAAAAAAAAAGAAAATTAGATAGTATAAAAACAAAGAAATGCAATATTGCACGAAACACATCGATATTTACCAAATTATTAATTTGAATGTATCATACTTATTCGGTAACCGCAGTCATTTTGGATTGACATTGATTCCTTGATGCTTACTCGCTCAGCCGTGATCGACCGCGGCTGCGGTGGCCGTGCCAATGTAGCTGACTTCATATTTAAAAAGAGTATTACATATGGTTGTTAGTAAATGCCAGTATTAATTAATTAGGTCAGTTGTGGCGCAGGGGAACAAAGGTGCGACTGTAAGGGCGACAGGTTGTGAGTTCGATTAGCACTGGAAGAAATTAAATATTTTATATTTTCGTTTCTTCGCTCTGGTATCGAGGCAAAGCGTGGCGTTGAGTTACGCAATTCAACATGCAATGCGCCGGGCAGAGAATTAGGGAGCAGAGTCTTTATACTGGGCTTCCTGTACCTACCCTCCATATGTGAAGCAAAAAAAATATTATTTATTAACTTAATTATCAATACAGTGAAAATCATATAAATAGAAATATTTTATGATATTTTTAATCATATACCGTGGTCATATATTTTAGAGCCAACGTGATGTCAGTAATAATCATAGTGTTAAATTTAAAAATATAATATGTATTACAGTAGACATTAAATAACCAAGTATACAGGAATTAATTTCACCCTAAAATTGTTACTATTGAACATCGACTATCGCAGCCACAATATATATTAGCTTACAATACGTGTTTTTCTATAAAGTGTAAAGTACCTTAAAATATTTTACAACGGAACGTTAAATAAAATATGAGAGTGTGCAGCATTTGTGCCGTCTGGTTCGACACAATTTATGATGCGTGAAATAATTTTTCATCAGTAACGTGTATTTGTACTAAATTGACGCTTTTTAAGAAAAATACATGATGATAATGAAGAGAAAACTTATAAATCATTTTGTGTGAAAAAAATCACGAGTCAATAATTTGTGTTTGTTGAGAAAAAATGGGAACATATTATGTTACTTTGATTTTTTATTTTTGATTATGAAAATATTTTTTCTTAGTTAGAGGCAGGCTTAGTCAGTCGTTAGGCATTAGTTCAGTGAGTAAATATATTTTCATTATTGATCTACATACCCTTTCATCCATAAACCATAAGTCGGAGATTTAAATTATTATTTATTAATATTTTCATTTCTTCGCTCTGGCAAACACCCGGAGTTAAATTTCGCTATTCAAAACGCAATCCATCGAAAAATTCGGTGGAAAGTGGAGAACAGAATGTCTTAAGAATGGGTTCCCTCTACCTACCCTGTTGTTTGCAGGATACAACGTAAAGCTGATTTAATTTTAAATTAATTTAATATAGGTACATTAATTTAATATAGGTACGTACCACCCAAGAACATAATATGTTATTGTCTGCGGCTTTATTAACGTTTCCTTTTGACGACTGAACTGGACTGGACAGAGCAGCGAATATTGAGTTACCGGCAGTAACATAACTTTATAATGAAAAAATTGGCACAACATATACAAAATAACTTAAAGAGCTTCAGCAATACACTATAATTTTTTCCTCAGATTTGGCTTTAAAGTTGGTAAAATGACAACCATATGTACATGTACTATGTTAGTTAGGTACTCTCAATTAATTAGCTTTACGCTGTGTACGGAGGGAACTTAATGTTAGGTCTCTATTCCCATTAAGTTACGTTCTTCAATTTTTGCGGTACTCCAAAGGCTTCACCAGAAACTACGTGAGAAATATTTTTTATCTAGGTGTTTCGGAACTACATAATATTCCAAATCTGATTAGATAGACTCAATCGTTAAGTAATAAAGTAATTTAAAACTAAAATGTAGAATCTCTTTTTGATTTCATGAACAATTGATTCGAAAATGATAACTGCCATATGACACGTCGCAGTGACCGCCGCCGACACTGTCAAAGTGTTGATTGGCCAGCCCTCCACACCGTCACGCGTCTGGTCAGAGTGATTTTATTTCCCATGAAAAATATACAAAAATCAATGGATAGCTAAGTAGCTATCCATTGATTTTTGACGAATGAAGTCATTCGTTTATAAGTTTTCAAAAATTTACTATCTTTATTTATTTATTTTAATATATTTAAAATGATCTTACATTTTACATTTTGTTGAATGATGGTCGATGTCGTTTTATTCATTAGATGTGAAAATGAATAAATAAATATTTTGTACCTATTTATTTTAATTTTAAGCTAACTCTTTATTTTATTTATTTTATTATTTAATTATAACTCATTTTTCTTCTAAAAAAGACATTACATAATAATAATAATAAGCCTTTATTCAGTGTCTTATGTTTTTAAGGATACAGTTATAATAATAAATATATACTTTTTTTTTAAATCAAGTACTATTACTATGTTTTACTATACTAAAAACATTTATAATGTTTTCGACATCGACATCTGTTTGCCTTACATTATTATACTGGTATATTAACCATATCTAACATTTTATATAAAGCGGGGTAGGCAGGCAGGGGGAACCTGGGACCATAATGTTAGTACACGCGCTTCCAATCAAGACACTTTTATTCCCGACTTTCCGGCAAAATTTCCAGGTTTTACGTGTTTAGTGGCGGAACTCAACGCCGCGTTTTATAATCACACCCTAGTACCACCGGGCCACAACGGTCTCGAATATATCATTAAATCCTGTCTTTATAATATTCTGCTGATAAGAGAAGTAAATGATATTAAAAAGCCATCACAGTAAATGCGACTCATGTCGGCAACTTAAAGGCAGAGTCGAGCTAATAAATCTTACGGAACATCAATTTTCACTCACTATCGGTGTAGCAGATTCTGATTTTTGTTAAAAGACTCGTTATCAGACATAGATATGCAGTACTTGATATATGTATGTAGAGGTATCTTTACCGTTGACGTACTATCTCTAGTCTACCACCATTAGGGAATATTTAATGTTTGGTCGTATATGGCTGAGTTGTAAATAAACTTATGGTGATAGACTAGAGATAGCATGTCAACGGCAGAGATACCTCTACATAATTTCATTAAAGTTGATACAAACCACAACCTGTTACAGTTTATTAAAATAGTTACAAAAGTTAATTTTAAATTGCAACGTTCATAATTGTATTTTATAAAAATAAAGTTAGCTAACCTAAGCTTTGAATAATTCCACAAGAGCTAATAACAAAACCGAATTCTATATACATTGATCCTTCCTGCCATCGACCAAGTCCGATGCGGACATCGGTTGCAAATGCAACTTACTGTGTGATGCGCCTCGACGTATTGGCTTTTAATATTGACACATTATTCGAGATTGTGGAATCTAACTTTGGAACTATCAATATAAGAACCTTTTTATTGTAAATATCATATAAAGTTGCGTATTAAGTGGTGAAATTCGTGAATCGTCTCATCACCAGAGCGAGGAATTTCAAATAATTTACTTACTTACAGTTAGACATTATAAAACTGCGCTACGGCGGCCAGGAACAGGGATAGGTTATATATAAATAATAAAAAAACCGATTTAATGCGAGTCAAACTCGCATTTCAGTAATAAGGGTAAAAAGTAACCCTTATTAGTGAAATGCGAGTGTGACTCGATTTTTTTTCTTTAAAGGGTACGGAACCCTAAAACTTTGAAAGACAGCGATGACGTTATTTACATTGTGACCTTATACGAATACTTCCTCAAATATGATATTTTTGATTTCACACTTCTATATAAAAGCACACATGATTTATATACCTAATTCAAAATAAATAATTCAATATAAAACTTCATAGTGTTAATTATTTTATGAATTATATTTTATAATTAAATAATAATACCACAAAATTAATTACAGTTAATAAAATATATTTCTAGTACAATTAGCTAGTTAACTTCCTCTCGTGAAATAGTCAAGAGGCCACTATTCATTCCTGTACGAGATGAATGTTTGTATTTACTTCGACGATGCTTGAAATTCGACGAAGCTTTCGAACTGGCGAGATACCATCTATTCATTTCGTTTATCTTTTGTAAATTAGTTTTATTATGGAAATATTTTTAATACTGTATGCTTCACAATTATGAAGTTAATTATAAAGTATTAAGTTTTTTTAATGCTTTATGCTTCATATTTAAATTCAAAAACATTTTTTTTAACTTTGCATCACATTATATTAAATAGTTTAGTTAGTATATTATATAATAAACATATTATATAGTATGCCCAGACCAATAAAAATATCGTCTAAGTCGCCTAATACTTAGGCACTAAAGGAAATTTATAAAAAAATAAGTTTTTACTTTTATACATACTAAACCAATCTACAAAAATATATTAAATTTTGTGAAAATCATCCATAAAATAAAAAAAAATTAAAACATTCATATAAATAAAGCGCCAATCCGCCGATAGCGCCGATATGGCGAGCTAATACACCCGCTCAGCCGCATTGGCCGGTGTGACGTGTTAGCGCTATACGTCTTCATTGCGATGACCATTCACTTGACGCGGTGCAGAACCAGCACTCTACTCGTAGTAGATTAATTGTTCCAACTTAACGATTCGTAAATCTTTTGATCTTCGATTTTTAAAAGCTCACTATTGATCAGTCATTAGAAATGTTTCTTAGACTGTTTGTTTATTTATTCGAGATTTAAATTTCGTTTCATATTTATCTATTCTACTATGAGTAATATAACATTGCACAGTTATTATGAATAGATATGCAAGATGTCTTTGTATTTTGTACTTGTATGGTATACTCGTACAGAATGCAGCTTTTTAAATATTTACAGCAAACTATAGTAAATTAACCCTCTTTTTATATTTTTTCTTATAAAAAGTTAAAAGTTTTAAGTAATTTCAAGCCCCATAAATATTTATAATTTTATAAAAATATTAAGATAAAAGAACTCGTTCTACTTTTTATCGTGTAAAATCGTCGACTTGTCAAACTTTGTTCCAAAAATAAAATGTCACGAGCAGAAATTCACGATGAAGCCTGTTTTATAATATTTCATGAATGTTAAGCTTTCCTAAAATGTAAAGTTTCCGCGATTTATTAGATTTATTTGTTTAAAACCACACAATTTAAGAAGAAATTTATAAAATGAATTACACAACAAATACTCGTATATTGCATATTATGTAAATAATTTGGTATATTTCTATTTGTATTTTAAAAAATAATTATATATAAATAAGAGAAATTTCTACACAAAAATCTTAAAGTTTACAGATTGATCTTCCCTATATGACTACTTCTTTACATACATTTCAGGAAAGTATTACTATATCTAGACAAAAGACTATCACTACCATATACTACCATTATACTATTCTCCATTTTCCGCTAATTTATAAATATGCGACGGTACGATGGAGTAAGGTTCGATTTCCACTCGGGGGAATTGTTTCTTTATTTCGTTGTCTAATAATGTCGAAAATTTTGTGGAATGTGGGGTACGGATTGTCTTGACCAAAATGGTTATTATCGTGCTAAATGCAAATTGCGTGAAGGTGAAAAAATAAATAAAATTAAACTAATACCTTTAACAAACTATGAATGCGTCTCATGTAATGTTTCAAAAAGTGCGAATTGCCCCACATGATCCATATATTATGTACGTTAATATAAATATCTCCGAAAAAAATTTAACTTTGTTCTCAAATTGCACACATTAACTACATATTCAAATCTAAATCCCAATTTATAGTCATCGTTATAATAAATTAAAACATTAAGCATCATAAAACGTTACAATTCAATTTACTTAACCCATGAACAAAACAAACAGGATCCAGCTCAAAGGTCCGGTCGTCCATCTGTTGGTCTGTACGCTGTACGCTGTACGCCACTGAAGACGTATGGCGCTACACGTTACGGCTGCGGGTAAAGTACCGCCATTAGAATGTCCGTACAATTAATCGAGTGTGATAGGATTGGTATGTTATCATGTTTGGTTTTATTTGATTGCCCGTTAAAATAATGACTGTGGTATTAACTTTAAACTTATAATACTTCACCTAAATGTTATTTTTATTTGTTCCATATAATATAAAGGTTTCAGGTTATATATAACATGTGATATTTTGAAATATTTATCTAGCGGATATATACATGATTTGGAAGGTCATGTAAAATACATGAGGATTCCCCGAGGACCTGTATGAAGAGATTGACAATGGACAAAGAGGAATATAGAGATCGTAGCGTTTCTCGCTCCATTCTCTCTGACTACCCCGCAAGAGATATAGCGTGAAACTAAGTTAAGCTATCCATAAATAATATTTATTTAAACTTTTTGGATGAAAAATGAAAATTGTTGTATTTAAAAGATTATATACAGCTGACATTATACCATTATTTTTATTTTTTTTTACTGATTTATTTCTACATATTCTCAACTTATTTTTATTACAATTTATATTACAATGACAGCTTAAACCGATTCAAGTATATTTATATAAGATTAAACAACGTCAGTAAGCTTCTATATACAGTACAGACCAGTCATCTGTTAAATCTATCATGGGAGATGGCACCATCAATCTCTTAGAAGCATTTCGATGCTAAATGAAAATCTATCGACGTGAATGTATAGCTCCAACGTATCGCTTCGACACTTGAGCCGACTTTAGTTTATGTTGATTTTAGTTGAACGGATGGATTGAAATAAAATGCTTATATTTTTTTCAGCTTTATGCTTAACGGTGGGGCTCCAGAGAGAACACAGTGTCAAGACACTAACACTCCGTCCGCAATATTTTCGCGTCTTACCACAGATCAAAGCCTTGATATTTATCACTTACCAAGTAATAAAGATTTGAGGGCGTCGTGGCGCATCCACACGGCGTGTATTTGTAAACGTGGTGGTTGTTCGATTCCTATACGAGGGAAACGAAACAACGGAAGTTTCTTCATGGGAGTGTTTGGGTCCTACTAAATGCGGGCTACAGCATGAAGCTTAAAAAAATAAAGCATAAAACAAATAGTTTATTATAAGGTAAAAATAAATGTTGAAAGTTACGGGGTGGGGGAGATAAATAAAGCGTAAGTAAGTTTTTTATGGGTACATTCAATTTACGAGAGCGGGCCGTTTCCCAGAAAGTAAACGTTATACCAGCTTTTAATAAATTCATTGAATCTTTTTATACAACTTTTTGTACTGAACTATGAACTAAATATTTAATTCCGTCGTGGCGCGGGGGCACAACACGGGACTGTGAACACGATATTTTATTGGTTCGATTTCCACTCGACGAAACAAAATATTTAATATGTTGATTTCGCTCTGGTGTAGCTAATAGTATATTTTATCTACTAAATTTACATATAGTTTTTAAATATTTATAATATTAAAGTAATTCAATAAAAATGAGTACACATGAAAGGCGCAAGCGATAACCTCTGCTAGTGCCAACGACAAGCACATACTAATAAACTATGTGTTTATAATTAACCTTCATTTTGTCGGAATCACTGTCTTCCTTTCTTTTTTTTTTACTTACATTTAGGTCATCGTGATGCTGCGTCAGATACCTACGTAGTGCCTCTGCGCCACCACCTCGTGTTAATATAATAGATGTGGATTAATTCTTTCCTTCAGGGAATAAAATATTTCTCCTCTCTGTGAGTTAAAGGCTGTTACTTAGTGTCTCAATAACAAATAAAGCTGAAAAAAATACGATTAATAATGAATAAATAAAACAAAGCATAATATAATGATATTATTACAGTTATATACAAGATCCCAACATACTAGATCCACACTAAATGGACACGTCTCTGCGCTTAGCGAGCCGGTGTTCGACGCGCTAATGAAACCCTTCATGTATGACGTCACTGAGAAGTGTACAGAGTGGCATACCCACACTCACCACTATATAGATTAGTTAATTGTTTGGAATTAATAACTGGAAATAATAGAGTGCTAAAAGGTTTTATTGTTAAGCTTATAAAGAAATTATATATCTAGGTAAACGTATAATATATATTCTTGTTAATGTCTGTATCTTGTTGCAAATACTTAAAATTAAAAAAGCACAGAGGCACAAACGAGCGATTGTAAACTACGACGGTTGTGGATTCGATTCGCACTCAGAGGAATAAAATATTTAATATTTTAATTTGTTTGTTCTGGTAACAAGGCTAAGCGCGGCGATGATTTCCAAGCAGAAAATACACCTGACAATAAGTAATTAATATAACAACAGCTCTTATATATTTTACTTTTTCAAGATTGCTTATGCGCGAGTGGAGAAGGCAAGCCTCGCCAGATTATTTTATAAGGTACAAGTAAGCAGTGTCGCGCAGTCATGAAATATAAATGCTGCTGGGAGTGAAATTTTCTACTTGAATGTTGTTTGTGTCATACAAAGTTCTAATATTACGTGTCTTTTGTTGTATAAAAATATATTTGGATAGATTACTTTTTATTGTTTTAAGTGAATTTATTTATAAGATTTCAATAACATTTACTGATGTAGGTTCAGATATAACTGAGCAATATGTTTGTAAGAAAAGTTTATTTTTTAGTTTTACGCTGTATCGCGAAATTGTTTCCATTAAGATACTCCGTTCCTCATTTTCCGCAAAATGCTCAAGGCATTGCGTGTTGCGACGTAGCTCAACGCTCCGTTTTGCCTTGTTACCAGAACAAATATAAAAATATTAAATATTTCATCTATGCATACCTAAAAAATAATCTATCTATCTTAAAATATAAACTATGATTGTATCATATAAATTTATAGAGCGAAATACACGTATATGTAATATGCATTACGTACATTCACTTATTACACAAGTATTAGTTATGTGACGTGTTATCTAGAAAATATATTATAACAGATATAATTTTCAACTCAACACGATTTGTACCAATTGCTTGGGTTTATTTTTTAGGCACAATGTTCTCACGTTCTAGCTCAGTGAGTATTCCGGTCGTGTGGAGATGTTCAATATCCAATGGCGAGGCACCAAATGACAATCGCGGATATTTATTTAAGGAGCTTTATATGATATTTCAGTAATCTTATATTCAAGATGAGGAACTCTATTATCATAATATAAAGGCCAGACGAGGCGTAGGGCGTGTGATAGTAAACGCGACAGTTTGTGGGTTCCAATTCCCATAAACTTTTATATTTTCATTTTTTTGCTCTGGTAACGAATCAAAATGCGGCGTTGAGTACCGCTACTCAACTGAAAATAATAAAAAGCAATAAACAAAAAATACCACTTTATTCCACTCAATTCCACTAGAGTTCTCTTTATCAAATCTACTCAAATTTCAAAAAGTCATCAAGAGCCGCATCCATCGACGCGACCACGATCTCTGCATAAACATGAAGCGGGCAGTTAATCGGCCAGTGCCAGTATGTACTCGTATAGGATTAGTTAGCTGAACCTGAACTAAAAAAACGGGATAGGCACCCGTTTTTTAAGGCTTCAAAGGTTTTATTGGGTTTCGGTTTTTTTTATTTCAGGTAACTTTTTTCTGAAAGTATAATTAAAACGAAGGATTTCTTTTGGCATAGGAAATTGTATGAATATTTTCTTTTAGACTTAGGTACGTAAAAAAAACTAAACCATACTTTTTTTACTTATGTAGTTTCACGCTACAGTATAGAAAAGCTGGGAACCCAGCGATAAAACGTTTGCGGTCCCCTTTTCGCCGAATTCTTGAAGCACTGCATGGTGAACGGTGTGTGTTAACACTAACTTACCTCTGACTACCGTGCTATATGCGGGATATCTTATTCGATAAAAATCTTAATATTTAACAGTCTAAAGACGTTATTTATCTTCAATGATTAACTACAGTATAAACTCGTGTGAGTGACTGTAAATGCGACTGGGGTCATCCTCGGTCGATGAAATAAAATATTTATTTATATTGATATGTTCATTTCTTTACTCTTACACCAAGCTTCTACCATTCAACACGCAATGCCTCGAAAAAATTGGCAGACAGAGGGGACGGAATGTGTGGTGGAAGAGGGTTAAGCTCTTCCTACCCTGCTGTGGCGGGATACAACGTGAAGCTGATTTATATAACAAACATTAGACATATAGTTTACCATCGTTCTTTCATATAAATTAAAAACACACACGAAACAATTACATTTGGGCTGTACGAATATGCAAATGACTGTCACAATAGGCGATTTCCAAACATGAGGTAATTACAAGGAGGCAGACCGCGAGCTCTGCATAAACATGACATAGGTCGTTCAATGGTAGGTCCGGCCAGCCAGCCTAATATTTACTTTATATATAGACACATATACTCTGTGGCGACAATATTGAGAGACTCTTAGAAGTATCCGACCATACAAGGGATTGTAGTAGATATATATATATAGCTACACGTTGCATTTCGCTTATAGCCTACCTTAGGCTGGGAGAACATGCATGTGCATTTAGTGTTAAGTCACTCCGTTCCCTTTTGAGACACTCCAACTTACAAAACAAACACGGAAGGAAACATAGTATGTACATGCGTCACTTTTTCTGTGCTTTCTTTCTAATTAATAAAAATCTGTTTACGAGTGAAAACCCAAATGCAATATATGCATATTAGGTATTCCAAAAATTATTTTTATTAGTTAAATATGATTTTGTTAAATAAATACGAATCAATCCCGGCATTAATCACTCAGAGGCAAACCTCCACGTCATGCTCAAGAGTCCATCGCGTCGTATATCATCATAAATCTTATGTAAACGAGCGCTGCATCGACACAATTCGCTCGCTGACAACGTGGATCTCATTAAGGATCTTCACTTGGTCGGCGCTAAATATAAGCGTCGCTTCGCTTTTACTATAATGTAATATATTAATATCAAAGTTCGCTTGTCAATCTGTTATGTTGTGATCCAACTCTTATATTTGTGTTTTTTCTATATTTGTGGAATTTGGTGTAGGTTCCATTTTTTTAGCTAAACTCTAGAGTTTATAACTTGTGAACTAGTTCCGCATAAGGCAGAAGCAGTCTTATACACTCTGCTCTCCACTTTCCGCCGAATTTTCGAGACATTGCATATTGAGTGGCGGAACTCAATGTCACATACCAGAGCGAAAATGTGAAAATATAAATCATAGTTATGGATGTTCAAACATCATTCCCCGCGTCGTGCATCCAGTAAGGGAGGCTGAGTTGCAGGCGTTCCTTCACCCAGGGGGAGCTGCACTCACAAGCCAGGCTTTGTTACAGCGAATTTGTTTTTTTTTTTGAGACTGCTCAGTGTCAAATAAAAGTGATACAGAGTTTATAATGGATATTGCCAGAAGCTAGAAATGATTTAGTTATATTCTTATTAGGGACTAAATTTTCAATTTTGCTTCTAGTAAAAGTTCACAATTTTACACGAAAAATATTTTTTCTGTTAACCTATATACCATGCCTTTCTTTTGGCAGAAAGGCGTGGTAACAGATAAAACATAGATCTAAGATATATGTATGAGTTATAATGAGTACAGAATGAATTTAGTATTGCAGCAATTATATATTATATTATCAGCTGGTGAGAAAACCAGCGAGAGACAAAACTAAGTCAACACTAAACTTGTTGCTAATTTTAATTAAATACATACATAATAGATATCAATTAAATTCAACTACAACAGCCATTACAAATGAACTTTTGGGTTAAACCGAAACAGAACCAATTAATCTGTCTCTAATTAAATAAGCTTATTACAACAATAAATTATTCAAACATTCAGTTTAGTTTCGGGCCCGCCATTAACGTTATACGTCAAATATTTCCCAAATGACAGGCAGCCCTGAGGGTCCCCTACGCTTCGCCCTTGGCACTTGTCGGCAAATTATGGGCTACGAACTCTGAATTCTAAGACGATGGAATACGAGGCCTCAGATTTGCAAGCGTTGATCTTCACCTAAACCGTCCCAAGTATAAATCCCGCTTGAAAGCTCCTTTTTTGAGCTTCTAATAGCGTCAGCAAAATAATAAAATTTTATCACATTGCTTTAAAGGTACAGATAAAAGTAGTGTATACGTTATCTGTATTTGTAGGTTATATTAAAGATGATAGTTTCAAAATCATTTTGTTATGTGGATCTCTTAGAAGTTACATTGCAGTTTCATTTAACTTTTGGAATATTATAAATATATTTTTATTTATTTTTAAATATTTGAAAAAAAAAACTACATTATCACAAACAAATATAAAACTCCAAAAAGAAAAATGTTAATTTGGCTGACGGAAGACATTCCATCATTCGTTCTACTCTCAATACTTCAGAATTCAGCGGAAAACGGGAAATAGATTATCTTAACGAAAGGTTGCTCTGAGCGAAATACAGCGTGAAAAAAAAAATAGAATTATACCTTATATTAACACAGTGATTTCACTTCGCTTTCCAAAAACCTTGCGTTCGTAGATTACGTTGTGAACAAGTCTCGTGGGGCGACAAGGTAATTACATAAGGATAAGATTACTCCAAGTACTTACCCAGCCTCCCGAGCGCGGCCGGTGACTCGTGACCTCGGTAATTTAATGCTGATTGAACTTAACGCCCCATAACTATATTTTATGTTGTAAGCCGCTTATAATGTGAAGTATGTTTTAGTATTGTTCAATTGTAACAAGCAGTATTTTGTTGACAGGCTAACGCTTGAGGCATTGCGTGTTGAGTGGCAGAACTCAACGCAGCGCTATGCCTCGTTACCAGAACGAAGAAAATTTAAATATTTCATTTCTTCGAGTGGAATCGAACCCACAACCTGTTACGTTTACAATTTCACGCTTGTGACTCTGCGCTACAACAGAGCTCATATTTATAAGTAGCGCAGAGTATAGTTAGGGAATGTGTATAATAAATTAAATATAATGCCGTGTGTTCCCGGCTTAGAATAGGATCACTCTGGTACTGGGGGTGTCGTAAGAGGCGACTAAAGTACGAGTGGGAGAGTTACGTCGCCAGCAATGGCGATACGCATGGGCAGACTCGACCGGATCATTACCACCCCCGGCATTTAAAACCGGCATGAAGTATTGGCTTTATGCCACTGCGTTTCGCATTAGGTAATGCCTCCGGCGCCCAACCAACTCAAAAGCTGGCAATGCACCAGTAGCTCCTCCGGTGTTACTCGGAGTCATGGGCGGCGGTGATCACTTACTATCAGGTGTCCCATACGCTCGTTTGCCATGCTTTTTCCATAAAAAAATACAATTATTTATATTTAAAATAAAAACGAAAACCTTTTTATTACAAACACACATTGTTTTATACAAAACAGTTGTTTATATTTAAACTAGAATTTTAGCGACATTTTTCTTTTAAAATCATTCTCATTTTCTTTATATTAATAATTAAATCACAATTATTTGCTAAGTGATTAATATATCACTTTATATATCACTTTGTTGATATTGTATATCTATGATACAAATTCTAGTAAAGAATTGTTGTTTTTTTTTCTTTTCAAAATATATAACTGTTTATTAGTATTATATTGCATTAATTATTTAATGTTCCAATTAAAAAAGCGGACCTAATATCGAATTAGAAAAATAGATCGTGTAAGTAGCCAAAGTGAACTCTACCAAAGTGGAGAACGGAGTATTTTAACACTAGGTTCACTTTGCCTACTCTGCCGTAAGCGGGGTATAGCGGAAGATGATTTATTTAATCTTTATTTAGTCTCTACTTACGAAACGAAAGTCGTTTTCATAAAAATATGCATGAAGAGAAAGAGATTTTTTATGTTCTCGTTTTAATGCTTTTGCACACTACGCAACGTACATAATGACAAATAAGTAAAACAATCTGAATTTGAAGATATCCTTAATTAAAAATGGTTTAATTGTAAGCGCGATAGTTAAAGGTTCAATGCTTACTCGGGGAACTTATTTAATTTTTTAACACACGACCTCAAAAATTTTACTAACAAAATAAAAGCCATTAAGCTAACAAAAATATATAATAGCTAAAGTCCAGGTCCCCGTCGCTCCAAAAAATATCTTTAGATGTGCCCATGGACATAGATCAGAGTTGAGTTACGTATCTCAACATGCAATTTCACATAAAGACAGAAGTTTACAATGAAGCAAGACATCAAGACTTAGTTCCTATCATGCTATAACAGAAAATCTAAATATATATATTCTGTCGTGCACATAAAAGCGACTGGAAATTTAATTTTTCAGGCTTTCGAAGCAATATCTGTTAATCTACCGTCATAGGGATTACCGTGAGCCGCGCGACGGAGGCGTGCGAGTGTGTCGACGGTGCGCGACGCAGGCGTGCGAGTGTGTCGACGGTGCGCGACGCAGGCGTGCGAGTGTGTCGACGGTGCGCGACGCGACGCCGGTTAATTACTCAGGAGTAATTAACCGGCGTTAAATATTCAGGAATATTTATTGCTCGTTTGAATAAATCGCTCTCGGATAAGTCGCTAACTTACAATTCATCCATTTTTCTAAATATCTGAGGATTTTAACATTTAAATTGTTAAGTGGAATATGTTGACGATCAATCTTTATTTTGAGTGTCGTATCGTGTTTTGCATAAATTCTTTAAAAAATCAAATTGGTTTCACGCTGTATCCCACACACATCAGAGTAGGCGTCGAACCCACAACCCATTCGCGTTTACATTCACACACTTGTGCCTCTTCACCACGATTGATTTCATATAATTCTTTATAAGTAGTTTAATTTTCTTCGTTGGCAGCCACTGTTTGCATTTCTTCATGGACAGAGTACCAAGGGGTACTCTACTACTCCTACCCAACCGGTGTCGCTGTAAAAGTCAATAGGACTAACAACATGCAGCTTGCATGATATGTTTATTTATTACTTTATCAGTTTATCTTAACGCGTGAGAAAAGTAAAACAGGTATTGAGATCGGTACCTATATTTGTTTCGCTCTTAATAATAGTAATACTATTCCTAGCACCTTTTGTATTACGGAGGATCCATAAATAGCATATGGATATTCTTCTATTTCTCCATTCATCGTAACTGATTCGTAACGTAAGCACACATACGTGCTCTTAGATTTGATTCCCACTAGGGGGAATGAATTCTTTTGTAACCACGCAAGGCCTCACGTTGAACGCCGCCATTCAACAGGGAGACTCTTTATATACAAACTAGGTCTCCTTTGCTGCCTCTGCCTACCCTACTACGTGCGGGATACAGCGTGAAGCTGCAATGGAATAAATCATTATCGTTTAAAATTACACAAATAATTAATTAACACTTCAAAATATGCAACACAATAGCCACACTTAAAACAATATGAAAACATTATTTCATGCAATCTGAAAATGAAGAGTTATTTGAAGATTATTGGTTTGATGCCACAAATTAATCTTCGTCTCTTAGTACATTACCAGCAATGTTTATTATACATGAAAACGCTTTGTTACGCAAACTGTTTTCTACGTAATAAATGAAGATAGTGAAATTAATTTGTGGTTTCGTGTGATCGATCAAAGGGACGGCAAGCTTAGTTCGGGCCTCTGTTCACGGAGGTAACTCTAACAATGACGTCTGGTGTTTCGTAGACCTCTTTTGAAATAAAAATATGATATATAAAAAAATAATTGGATCCGGTAACAAGTTAGAGATACGTAAATTAAAATATTACAAAATTAATTAAGTTTAAGTTTATCAAAGAACTGTTGGTTCTGCAAATTTTAAATTGTCACCTATTAACAGAATATTCACCAAATATAGCTTGAGCGTTGTAAAGATATGAAAAATATTCTTTTAACTGATATAGATAGATGGTGATATTAGCTGTTATCAAAAGAATACTGCCAAAAATGATTTTTACTTTAATTTTTCAAAACACATCTTCTCGATATATTTGGAAATGTAAAATGAAGAAAAGCTTTTTATAATATATGTTTTAGGAGTTGCTATTCAATTAATATATATCTCCAGCATATAATAATTGTGACTAAAATATGCTATCGTGATATACCGTAAATGATTCTTTTTGAAATATGAAATTCACACTATGTTTTTTTACTATACAATTGGTTTTATCACTCCTTGTGTTAGTGATTACATATTTTAGGTTTAGGATCTCGCAGTAGCGTAGTTAGGCAAGCAGGGGAAACCTGGAAACAATGTTGGGACACTCGACTTCCATAAAGACACTTCCGTTCCCAGTTTTTCACCGAATGACTATTACATATTTAAAGTAAATGCTTTAACTTCTTTTTCTTTTTTCTTTTCTATTAAAGTTTTCGTTCCTGCTCGAGACGAGGTTCAAGATTTATCTCTGAGATATCGTTCTATAGTGTAAGGGAAAATTCAATTTGATTTTTCCCTCGTTCAAACTAACTCCGGCGTATTTTCCTTCTAATCTCAACACGAATCAGATTTATCTAGTTTTTATAGACTACCAAAAATATACGATGTTTTACGTGACTAAAGTGCTATATTGGTATTAGTGAAAGCCATTAATCAAAAAAATGCGACACTTGCTGTAATATCTCGTATCGCTAAAATTATAGATATAAGCAGACACGTTTATAAGCAGGTATTTCTAACCTATGTATAAAGGTACTTACATACACCCTAATATCGATTTTTTTAAGTATATTAAATTTGTTAGCACCCGTAGCCAACATTCGTATTTTGCTGTATGCTTGGCATGGCTTGCTGTATGTTATGCGTGGCATAGTAGCTCCCAAACCAACGAACCGATTTTGATTTAGTTCTTCTGTTTCAAAGAAATCATAGTCTAAGATATTTTTTGTTTCAAAGATGAGAATCGACAGTGTTTGAAAATTATCAGCAATTTTTCTAGTAGTTTGTTTTTTTAATTGTGATTTACACACGTTAATACCAAGCAAACAGTGCAAATACTTAAGCAGACAAAATATAAAACTTTAAATACAATAAATTTTACAACCTTCGTGCTAGCTTTGAAAAGTACCTATGGCAGCCACACCCTATTTTACATTTAAGCGGATAAAGTATTAAGCCGGAGTAAATATATTTGGCTCAGCATTACTGGCGGTAAATTACTCTTGAATATTTATTGATCCTGTAAATAAATAGCTTGCGGCGGATCAACCGCTAATTTGTATTTCACCGGTTTTCTCGCCACTACTTTAAAAAAATCATAGCATTTTAAAAAGTGGTTTTGCATTTTTATTGAAGTGAAACTAAGCCTAGCTTAGTTTTTAACAGTTAAAACTATATGCACTTTTACTTATAGGTTCACATTTACAGTTAAGGACGGTGAAGCATTTAGATATTAAATATTATTGCGTCTTGAATCTTAAATAAATAGTAGTTTAATGTGAAAAAAAAGAACTATTTTTTCAGCTTCACACATTCCGCATACCAAAGTAGGAACAGGGAACCTACTTGAAAAAAAAAATACAAATTGATCTAAAACGCCCAAGATTTGACACCATAACCGCTACATAAAGAATGATGAAAAATAACAACAATTTTCACGTATAATTTAATTATCACCCAAAGTTGTTCCAACAAATCTCCAGACGGACGAGATATTCAATATCTCCTCTTCCGTGACAGACTGGCTCCGTCGTCATTATAAGTTGGAGAGAGATGAGTGCGAATACAATAAAAGAAACTGAAAAAAAGTGATTTTGCCGTTTTCATTTATTTTCCATTATTCTTTTAACTCGTTTGTCATTCGTTTGATCGCGTAAGAACGACGCTGTTTGTATTTACGTAGCAAAGTGACTGAATGAGAAACAACGTAGCGGCGTGGGATTTTCATAATTGTTGTGTGTTTAACACATATTTCCTGATAATAGGAGTGCGTACGAAACGAGAATATAAGGGCTTTCGGTAAATGTTCTCGCATTCGTTGCTTAAATCTTGTTTACGTAATGTGCTTTACAAGTATTTAAACTTATGGAACTATTGGATTGGTATTGGGATTTATTTTTATGTTTTTTGTGCTTGCAAATCACAGTCACTTTATTTACATTTATGATTAAGTTATTGAAAAATAGTTATGGGCAAAATATTATGCTATTTCTCTATAAGTACTTATCCACCTATCCCACTGTATCCCGCACATTATGTGGTAGGCAGAGGAACCTGGAAAATTAGTGTTAAGACACTCCGTTTGAATTAAAATTCTGAAGGTATTGCATGGTGAGTGGCGGAACTCATTGCTGCGATTTGTCGCGTTACCAAATCCACGAAATGACAATGTTAAATAATGAATTCCCTCGTATAGGAGTCGAACCCATAACCCGTCCCGTCTACAACCACACGCTTGTGCGCTGCAACATTACTGGTTTTAACAGTCTTGATAAGCTTAGTTATCATAGTATCATAGGCCTAGTTAGTGTATTCTACTTAATGTTAAAAAAACTTTGTTACTGGCAATAGTAAGTAAGTAGATATTTATTTTTTTCCATAATAGTTTAATTGTTAGGTAACAGCGTATTAAAAGTTGACTGTAAGTGCGACATGATGTGGGTTCGACTCCCACTCGAAGAAATTAAATATTTAATATTATTATATTTTCGCTCTGGTGTCGAAGCATAGCGCGGCGCGGCGATTTAAGCCCCCTACCCTGCTACATGTGGGATACAACGTGAAGCCAAAAAAAATTAATAACATCAAGTAATCATAAACTTTTGTCCAATCTACGGACAGGAAACTAAGGGAGCCCTCAGCGATTATTGAAAAAATAATAATTTCCAAGAGGACTCAACAGTTTTGATGTGAAGTTTTACTAACTAATCCAATTAAGGCCGTCGGTGACTCGACTCTCAGAGAGAGCATCGTCTTTAGTTACCTGTCATAAAAGGCAAGGTCCTGATTTTAGTTGCCCTATTCCGTCGCTTAAATGGTTAAGTATTTTAGTGTCGCATTCGCTTTTACGCGATGCTGAAGACGCGGCCTGTAGTGAAGGTCAGGGATTGAGCTAAGCTGTTATTTTATTTTATGTTTTTATATACTTACTTTAAAACTATATTTTAATATATTTTTAAACTTCTTTAAGAGAGGACAGTCATTGCACAGGGGGGCAAGCGCGGGATGTAACATATATACGTGGCAGGTTGTGTATTCAAGTCCCATTCGAGACAATAATTTTCTTTCATTTCTTCAGTCTAGCGTCAATTAATAGCACGGCGTTGAGTTCCGCCTCTCATCACGCAATGCCTCCGGCAAAAAATGTGGTATAGAGTGTCTTAACATTAGGTTCACTCTACCTACTTGGCGGTGTGCGGGATACAGCTTGAAGCTGATTCTAATAGTTATCATGGATTTTCATTAATTTATATGTAATAACTATATAAGTAGTTTTAGATAATAAGTATTTGATCATCTATCAAGTTACGAGCACGAGCGTTTTTATTTCATTTACTTAAACCTATTTGCCAGATTGCTAGAGTGGTTTACTCATTGCGCTGCATGATTGAGGGTCAAAACACTGTGGGGATGGCGATACTACATTGAATGGACGTTTTGATTTAAATAATATATATTCTTTAGTAAAAGGAACGCTACTGTAAGAAACATAAAAAAATGTTTAAATTGTGATTGTATTATATGAAATTGAATTATGTTATCGTTGTGAGTGGAAGACGGACTATATTCGAATATAGATTAGAGTGTAGATAAGATTTTCTTTAAAATATTAATATGTGTTTTTTTTGTGGCCCAGTGATAGCCATTAGTGAAATTTAATGTCGCGTTATATAATAATATAGAAACTAAATAAAATATCTAATTCATAAGCACTATTTAGTTTTTATAATATTATGTAAAGTGAATGAACATGTCACCTCAGCATTTTATTTTTAGAATAGCAATAAAGTATTACATAAAGTTTCACGAATACCTTTTCGACGTCGGCTTCCTGTCAAGGGTGAAGCGGAAGGGGAGGTTAGATCGATTTGAACGTCTACGGTAATGACCAGGATGGACGGTGCCGGTCTCAAAGGCAGCTCCAACGTTAAAAGATAAATGTTAATGTTTGAGTCAGACGTCACGAACTCTATAAAGTGTGCAGTCAAAGGTACTGTGGGTTTTATTGTTCTTATCTTTTTTAATTTTACCTTCGCTGGGTGAATGTTAATTTTTTAATTTATGTAAGTGGCAACTTTTATTGTATTCTTTTGTTTGCTAAAAGTAAAAATAGAAAACAAGATAGTTATTTAAAATTAAATAATTACTTTATGTATTTTTTCCTTTATATCATGTTTTTTTCTGGATTCTAGTATAATACTATTCTGTTCTTCTGATTTCAGTATATAGTGGCAATTGTGTAATATCTAGGTTTTGAG
>DWGR01000646.1:0-20437 GCA_018247715.1 Heliconius burneyi | reverse complement strand
TCCACCTTAAAGGCCGGCAACGCACCTGTAGCTCCTCTGGGGTTGCACGGGGTCGTGGGCGGCGGTGATCACTTACCATCAGGTGACCCGAACGCTCGTTTGCCTTGTCCTTATACCATAAAAAAAACCACTCAATACGCAATACCTCAAACGCGCGCCCCTCCGCCTACAGTAAGATGCGGGATACAGTGTGAGGCTGATTTTGCGGACGCTTAATTTTTTCTCAGTATAAACTAACTTTGTGTATAAAAATATTAATGCATTCGTATTTAATAGGTTCCTCGTATCATATGGAAAAACTGCGTCGGTATCAGTTGAACAGACTTAAGTACTACTATGCAGTAGTGGAATGTGACTCAGTTGCTACAGCGGACAAATTGTATAGTGAATGCGACGGCATGGAATACGAGAGTAGTGCCACCAAGCTGGACCTGCGGTTCATACCTGACGACGTCACGTTCGAACAGGTGAATGGGGTAACATTCTTTTAAAAAATACGATCTGTTTCATTTTAATCAACTTAGAAACAAAAATTTCACTTTAAGATATCTTATAAATTAACTATTTTATTAAACTGACTAATAATTTCATTTTTAATTTATGAATGTTGTCCTTAAAATGATAATGTTTTTAGAACACGGAAGGAATTCATGTTAGTAAATAAATGTTGGTGTAGTTCAAACGGATCACTAGTATTTTAATTAAGGTATATAATTTTTTAATGTAGCGGGACTCGACTCCGCGCTTCCTTGTAGCCCTCTGTCCACCACCACTTGATTACGTTACATTTGGGCACTAATTTAGCTACGATAAATTAAATAAAAGATAACATTATTTTTTTTACATTTATATGTGTTGTTCCACACTTAGGAAAGAACTTATTATAAAAACGTATCAAATTTTATACGTTTTCTTAATGACTAGCTATTATTATTCTTCTTCATTTTTATTTATTTTAGTAGCAAAGTTATATAAAATTTATTAATTGCACTACTTCATTTGTATACTTAATTGTTGATATATTTGCGATCTTTATGAGAGGGGTGCTACAGTTTTCGATTCCCACTTGGGGGAATTATTTATTCTCATTTTCCTCACTTTGGTCAAAAAACAAAGCGTGTTGAGTTCTATTATTCAATATCCAATGTCTCAAAATGGCGCGATTCGTGGGTAAAGGAGTGTTTTTAAATTAGTTTCCCTTTGTATATGTAAGGGATATAGCGTGAAACCAAAATATTTCAGGAGCCGCGTGAAACTTGCAACAAGCTGCCAGATTTGACTAAGTATAAACCGCGGTTGTTCACGACGACGGCGTTGCAACAGGCCAAAGTGGATCTCACGTGGGACGCCACCAACCCCAACCGGACTGAACTAATAAAAAGTGCACTCGATGGCAAAATTGATGATTTGGATTTGAAAGAGTATCTTGCTTCTAGTAGCGAAGGTAATTATAGCATGGATATTATAAAGCTCCGTAAATATTACGAACCGAAACCGTAACCGAAACTATTGGATACAAAGAATTTCCGTAACAGTAAGCAAATCCAATATAAAAGTTCCAGATCCAGATAAATAAATAAAATCAAATCAGATTCAAGCTGTATCCCCCCTGTTACCCACTTCCCACGCTGTTCCCCCACTTTCTGCCAAATTCTGGAGGCATTGCTTGTTGAGTGGCAGAACTCAAAGCCGCGCTTTGCCTCGACACCAGAGCGAAGAAATGGAAATATAAACGTACATTAATATTTCACTTCCTCGAGTGGGAATCGAACCCACAACCACAGCCGCACCCTCAGTGCAGTCAGTACAGTCACATCCTTGTGCTGCTGCGCCACAACGGACACAAAGTTGCAGATAGTGTTGAATATGAGAGGAATCTAAATTATGGTTTACTTCTCTCATTTCGACTCCGCTCATATCACAGGACTTTTTATTTTATTTCACCTCAAAGCTGGGATTAAATTAAAGTCATCTATATCTTTACTTATAATAAATTTGTATTTGTTTGTGATAAATCTGTATTTTTAACCGGCTTCAAAACAAGGAGGAGGTTCTCAATTAAATATTTTCGATTCGATATTCGATTTATTTTTTCGATTAATTATTTTAGATTCGATTTCGATATTGGATTATTAGATTCGATTTGGATATTTTTTGTAATATGCAAATGCAAATCAATAATTTTCTAAACGAGTAAATTAAATAATTCATTGACATCAACACATATGACTGTCAGTCAATACTGTTTATTAAATGAATAATCATGTAGTTCAAGGCGGGCGAAGCCGCTGAAAGGCCGCTAGTATAAAAATAAAATGGTAAATAAGTCACATGAATAATTGCATTTTAAAAATGTACATATAGCTCCATAATTCTCCAAAGTCCGAAATAATAGTACATCCGTAACCGACACTAATATATTATTATACCTATATCCGTATCCAGATCACAAATGTTACGTTCATGACAAAAAATATACTTGATAATTTACTTTAATCTTTATAACAATCCACTGAATAGGATTGCAACGAAAATATTAATAAAACCGTCATCACTTTTTTTTTTCATGTCTAATTTTGTCTAATTCTTAATTTTATATTTCGTAACTATAACGTTTAGGCTCTAACCAATCTACGTCAAACATCGTCGACCTCCCTGTCGAGCTTTCTGTCCTACATAGCCAAAGATCTACTGTCAAGACACTGTCCACATTTTTCGCCGAATTGTGTGTAACGTTAGATGTAGTAGTTAGACGAATGTAATATAAAACTTTAGTGTGAAGTGAACAAAATCTTTTACAGATGAGAGTGTGGAAGAACAAGAAGAAAAGTCAGATAATGAAGAAGATCCCATACAAAAATATAAATTGCTACTCGAAGATATAGAGAAAAAAGAACAGAAGAAAGGCAATAAAGACATGGAAATGGAAATCACATGGGGTCTGGGGGCCAAGGACAGAGCGGAGGAACTGGTCAAAAAGAAAATTAATGAAGGTAATTAAATTGCTATCTATAGCTAATATTGATTAAACTTTTCGTTTTTTTTTTTATTATATTTTTAGAAATCAGAAGTGGTAAATATAAAAAATAAAATAATGTAGGAAGGATGATATAATTCAAAACTACCCTGAATTAACAAGAATTCACTTCCCAATCAAATAGAAATACTAAAATACTAGCAATTTGACAATGGTTACCTTCCAAACATAAAAAGGCATGACTAATATAATAAAATAGAACGAACTTACAATATTAATACCAACCACCACAAATTGGGTTATCCACGACTTAGCGCTTGTTTTATATGCGTGGGAATGGTAGTGATTGATATCGATACCGCTAGCTTATAGTCATATCGCCAACAATATATATTTTAAATTATATTATTAACCTTTCTCGATACCGAATCGAACCTGCTAGATAAAGATTAATAAAAGAATATATTTTTACTAATAATACTAACATGTGATCCTAATAATTTTTCAGATGAGAAAGATTTGACACCTTTCGAAAAATTATTGCAAAAGAAAAAAGACAAGAAAAAACAAAGAAAAATGAAAATGAAAGAACTTCAAGAAAACAAAGATTTAGAGTCCGACAATGATTCTTCAGACGAAATACCTTCAGATATTGATATGAATGACCCATATTTTGCAGAAGAGCTTAATAAACCAGAGTTTAAAAATAAATTGAATAACAAAAAGATATCTAAAACCAAAGACAGCAATGATTCGGATGAGGATGAAAAGAAGAAAGCTGAATTAGAATTACTTTTAGACGATGATGATGGTAAGGAGCATTTCAGTCTCAAAAAGATACAGGACGCCGAAAATATTTCAAAGAAATCAAAGCGAAAAAGGAAACTTAAGGAAAAGATGAAAGAACAAAAATCAGTAATTCAAGATTTTGAAATGAATGTAAACGATCAAAGGTTTGCCGCATTGTATGACTCGCATCATTACAACATCGACCCTACTGATCCAAACTTCAAGAAAACTAAGAACATGGAGAGACTCATTCAAGAGAAATTAAAACGGAGGCCTTCAGAAAAACTTCATGAAGAGAATGCACCAAAAAAATCTAAAGAAGACACTGAGTTAAATGTTTTAGTTAAAAATCTTAAAAGAAAAACTAAAAATATAATAAATAAATAACTTTTCAGGCTCTTGTTCTTTTTTGCTTTTATTTCAAGAAACTAGTACATGTTTTTGAATGTAATTTTTATATGAGATTTGATTTTTGTAGTTAAAGAATAATTTATAATAAGGATCATAGACCAAATCAAAAGTAAGATGTTCTAAATAATATAAGATATTGTTTATCTTAAAATACCCGGTATATAACGTAAAGACTAAAATAAAACAAACTAATATCGTCAATAATTATTTATTATTAAGTGTTATGATGCACTTAATGCTTTTTTAATTTCTCTTCCTAATGCTGCCCCAAGTGGTGGAGGTACGGCGTTTCCAATCTAAAAAAAACATATTTTAGTTATTATTATGTAAAAAGTGATGAAAAAACAATATTATTAACGTTAAATAAAAAAATTGGGTATTTTAGTACATGCAACCAAAATTAGTAGGAAATTCGAATCATATACTAATTCTGTGCTTTGAAAATCGATTACATAATATACAGATTTCTGTTAACAAATTTCATATAATTCTTTTTAATATCAGTCCTATATTATAACACTTCTTATATGTGCATATGATATATGGGTATATTTTTTTTACATTCACGCTCTATCCCGCACATTCTAAGTCACTCCATTGCCAACTTTCTGGCCAAAAGCAACAGTGTGAAAATGCTTTAGTGTGGATTCGATTCACTCACGGAATAAAATATTAAAAATTCCAATTTCTTCGTTCCGGTTGCAAGGCAAGTCTCAAAGCACAATTTCTCTAGAATGGTGATATACGGGACACAGAGTACCAACCTGCCGGTGCTTGTCGAGCACGGTGCCCGCGAACAGATAGGAGTCGCGAAATCCCTGCGAGCGCGCGCACTCGCGCACCGACACCACGCGCGCCTGCTCGGGGTGCAACACGCGACCCTGCTTGCCCATCGGCTCGGGGTCCGTCACCGTCGTGCTGAAGTATCCGTCCCACGCGATGCGACCTGCTCTCACCAACCGATTTGTTTTATATACTATACTGATTGTTATGCATTTTAACATTTTTCTTAACTTCACGCTTTATCCGTAGTGGAACAGTCAGAGACAATGAAGCACCAAATGCTACGGTCTCTATATACCTCTTTCGCCTCTTCCACTGTCATCAACCTCTACATACATGCCCTTCGGGGGTTCTCGTGCTGTTTACGTGACCTTCCTCCAGTATCTTTGATACTGTGTTTTCAAAGGTTAACCGAGGTCTCCCCCTACCTCAAAAAATATTTTTTTACTTTTTCTAATTCTATTTAATTCTCGCGCAAAAGTTCAGAAGTTTTAACTTTAGGGCGGTCACTACTCGTCGATTGTGCTACTGATTGTCAGATAACTAAATTAGCGTTGTCAATAGCTCACGATTCATCATGATTAGAAGGCAACTATAGCAAAATTATTTTTGCTTTAGTTGCCTTCTGTAAAAAGGGACTGGCTCAGTAACTCAATAAATACTGACATGGGAAAAGACTCATATTAGATGTCGATAGTGCTTGCCTATTATATATAGGCCATGTCAAAAGAGAAAGCTCATGGGAGAACGGCATAAAGATTCATCTTGCTCTTAAACAATTAAGATGTGTCCACGCACCGTACAGGCCGGCCCAGTTGTTGTGTCGGTTGGCGGTGTGCGGCAGACACCACGGGATGAGTGTGTTCTCCTGCTTGTCGTGCGGCGAGCACGCGCGCCCCGCCGCGCAAGCGCACACGCCGCGCGGCGCGCCTGTGCCCGACCGCCCGTTTTTCTTGTCCTCGTAGCGATATTGAAGGACCTGGCATGTATGCAACATCAATAACAGTTTTACATTACATTGTTTCATATTTTTTTAGTGTTATTCGAAATCAAGTAAGAAAAGTATTTTAATATAAAAATATAAACGCAGCGGGTAATGCAAATCCGAGCTTCTTTGATAGCGTCCGAGTGCTCTGACCACAAAGCCATATGTTCTCATTAAGCTATGTCAACATATTTATACTCCTATTACAATTATAGCCTAGGATCACGGTGCATAAATCTGCAGGTATCTGTTTGTTTAAAGAAACTTATTTTTAAGAATGATAAATGATAGTAGAATAGATATTGGTGATATTATGTTATGACAACCTGTATAATTCACCAAAAAACATGAGTGCAAATTATCAACATTAAGTGACCTGTTTAAACCAGGCAACCCTTCAACCATAAATCCTGGAGTTGTTGTGAGAGGTGGCAACCATTGTTTGTCGATTTCCTTATGCGATTTTCTTTTAAATAGATTGGATTTACATAAAACATATGAGTACAAGTTTTCAACAAAAACATATAACCATTAATTTAATTAATGGTGATTGCGGAATCTTTTCGGCAACTCTGGTGTAATATATTCTACAATACTTCATCATAAATTTCATTAAAAAATCAGATACCTGCAGATTTATGCACTGGGATCCCGACGTATTATTTATATTGTTAGCATCTAGGGTGATATTTACATATTCACACACATGTAACATTACAATATTTTGAATGATGTATATTACGATGGAATATCAATAAGTAAACAAATAAATATAAATAATAGTATCGATCCAGTTACCGTACCTTGCAGCGGGTGCCGTCGGAGAGCGGCACGGCCACGTTAGGTAAGTCGCGCCAGTCGGCGCCTGGCGCAGTCGGCACGCGCGCTATGCGCGCCTGGATGAGCGGCGCCATGCTCTTGCACACGTGGTCGCGCAGGCGCGCCCCTGCGGCTTCTCCCTCGCGCCCGCGCACAAGGCGCTGGAAGTGCGTGGCGGGCGCGCTACCGTACTCCAGGCCCGGCATGGGCGGCAGGTCGCCCATGGCGTCGCGCACACAGCACGTGCGGCGCGGTGCTGACTGCGCTTCCTCCCACTGTGCGTCTGTGGCGAAACGCTTGCCATCCACGGTGGCGGTGAGGGCGCAGGCGCGGCGGCTGAACACGTGTGTGGGGCGCGGGTAGACAGGTAGTCGCCGGCCCGGCGCCGCCGCCAGCACTACGAGGCGCCGCCGCGTCTGAGGCACGCCGTAGCTGCCCGCCTGCAGCACGCCGAACGTGCACTGGTAACCCATGTCCAGCAGCGCCCGCAGTGTCAGCTTGAGCACCATGCCTTTCTTGAAAGCGACGAAGTTCCTCACGTTTTCGAGGATAAAATACTTGGGGCGGTAGTAGTCGCAGTAGGAGAGATAGGAGGCGACGAGGGAATTCTTGAAGTTGGAATACTCCCTAGAGTTGAAGCGATTCATGCCGGAGAAGCCCTGGCAGGGCGGGCCACCGCACAGCAGTTCGACCTCGCCGCGCGCAGGCAGACGTAGGCCGGCAGGTGAGTGCGAGGCACCGGCCAGTGCGTGGCGCAGCAACTCGTTGCAGTCGTCGCGGAACACGGTGCAGGCGCGGTTGTTGAGCTCGTAGGCGTGCGCGGCCGCCTCCACGTGCTCGACGGCCCAACGGCACTCGGCTGCGCCAGCCTGGTGCAGGCCCTCGGACAGCCCGCCGCAGCCGGCGAACACGTCCAATGTTCTCAGAGGTCTCACTTTCGTTTCTTCTATTTTGAGGACTGGTTCTACTGCTTTGCTCGATTTTCCTTTGCCTTTACCCTTTCCCTTGTCCATGCGGCCTACGCCTTTGGCGTGATGAGGGACATCCTCGAACTCTCCAGAAGATTTATTAAACGCTGAACGGAAATATACTCTATTTGGATCTCTTTCGAGCCAATCGTATAGATAGTCTTGCTGAGGAATGTTATCTATGTAGACTAAGTGGCATGGGCCCACAACGCTAGAAAATGAAACTTCCTTCAATTCCTCGCTCCAATAGACAACATTGAGATCCTCATTTTGAGGAAACCTACTTGTAGTATTTTCTGGCCTATACAAAATATTAACTTTTAAGTATATATCTTGAGGTGCAACGAGAGGGCCGGCTCCAGCCGCGGTGACTGCTGCAATGTGCCCTACACAGAAAGGCTCACCAGTGTCTATATTAGAGCCTCGTAAATAATTGTCACTCTTTCTATAATATTCTGGATACATATCTTCATCAACCTTTTCTAGTTTCAGTTTTCCATTATTATCTTTATCCATGATACTATTCTTAAGTTTAAATGCCCCTGGTTTAAGAAATACTCCTGCACCTTTCTTATACTCATCGTCTCTCCATCTAACCGTCGTCCACTCGGTTCTGTTGGCATCCACAAAGGATGACTTTTCCAAGATTTTATCAAAAACTTTTGGAATGTCTCTCGCATCACGTTTAGTTTTCCTCTCACACGAAGGACAAAACCTGTGTTTTCTTAATTGGTTGGGGCACTCTGGATCCGCCGGCAAATCCTGAAATCGAGCAGTAAATCTGTCATAGTACTTTTGATAGAAATATGTTTTACCATCATCTTCAAAGAATTCTTCAACAACTTCTTTTCCACCCAACTGGAACCAATCTTTGGGTGGTTCTTTTCTCTCCACGTGCGCTTTCCTCAATATCGACGATAAAGGAGCACCGTGACAGCATCTATCACCCAAATAAACCTCGCGCGGGTCGCCGACCTCCCCTAAAACTGTGTCTGATGAACGTATAAAAACTTCTGCATGAAAATATCCAGCCTTAGGGTTAATTATTTCCTTCCACATGTAGGTAACTCTGGCGACCATTGCCGGTACGTTGGGTTGAGACGTCTCCACCATGACGTAATCTCCGATCCGTAATTCGGCGCCATCCATCTCGACGCTCTCGTAATATACTTTGGTGGAGTCTGCCTTGAGAGGTTCGGCCAGCCACTTGATAGTTTTATTGTGGGCGCCAGTGAGCTTGACGGGCACGGCGTCGTCAATGTGGTCGGGGGGGCGCGCGGGCGCGTCGTCGTCATCCACGTCATCGTCGTCGGCCTGCTGCACGGCCATGTTGGGGCAGAGGCGCCGTACGCACGCCTTTTTGGTGCGGCCGTGGCCCCCAAACTTGGCCATGGCGCGGCACGCGTTGCACTGCCCGCAGTCTGGCATCTGACACGCTTCACACACTCCGCATCTCTTTCTTCTCAGCACCAAATCGTGGTTGGTCTTGTCCAGCTGATTTGTAAAGAAACTTTCGAAAGTTTTCCTAACTAGTGGAGTGGTAGTGGCTTTTGTCCACGCCTTTTTATTAACTTTCTTATAATCGATTTTGGCGTGGACTTTCCGTTTTCCGAATTTTATACCCATCAACTTGATAAGTTCTCTCATGCATGGAAGTGTAATAAGAGGCTCAGAATCCTCATCAGTCTCCAAGCTCACAACTTGGTCACAAACAAACTGAGCATGTTTATGCAACATTTCCTCTGTCATTTGGACACTGTCCAAGTCTGGTATAGAGTTTTCCCTCACTGCTTCGAGCAGATCTTCATAAGTGGGTTGAAGATAGTGATACTCTTCTAAATATTCTACTACTACTTTGCTCAGCCATATTTTTTCATATAAATTGTTCAAAAGAGGTGTATATTCTGTGCTCGGCTTAAGTAGATTATATTCTCCAAATTCTGTAGACAATGTTATACAATTTCTTGTTCCTCCATCAAAGCCATGTATAAACCTTAAAAAGATTATGGTATTATTGAGGTTATGTTTATAATTATGAATTGACAAAATATAGGAGATTATCCCTTAAATGAGCAGATCATTTTTTATGTAGAACCATACAAAAAGAAAATTCCTCATGTCCTACTAGAAAATACCATTTATAGCAATAAATAATATAGAAAATATCCAATTAGGGGTTAAATGCATTAAGCATTATAACATTTTAAGATATGATTATTTATTGTGAATATATTTTAATTATTAATTATTTTCATTATCTCACTCTATTGACAAGGCTGTGTCATTGAATACTGGCACTCAATATGGAGCTTTTCTGCAAATTATATAGACACAAATTATATAAATTTGGCGAAAAACTTCATGTCGTATCCCTAGCAAATTAGCCAGAGAAAATATAGCGCCAATTGCTTCGATCTCTGTATACTCATCACATAAACCTCTTTCATATTGTCCACTAGCAACAACCTTATCATACATGCCCTCTGAGGATTCTCATTCTATTTAAGTGACCTCTCCCCAGTATCATTCATACCGTGTTTTCGAAGGTTAACCAACAACTCTAAGGTTCAGTCCTTTTTTCATTTCTTTCAAATACCAGAATATTAGATTTACGAGGGGTGATCCAAAAGTATGATAAAATAAGTAAAATACGGTGTTTAGAGTTTATTAAGTAATTTAATTTTTCTACATAGTCTCCTAACAAGTCAACACATTTAGTGCATGTTTATTCTAAATCTAAAATTCCTTTTGAAAAATTTTTATCTTGACTCTTCCAAAATGCCTCCACAGCTGTCATCACTTCGCTATTGTCTTGAAATTTTGTGCCTCTGAGGTGCTCCTTAAGCCGAGGAAAGAGGTAGAAGTCACTGGGGGCTAGATCCGGTGAATAAGGTGGGTGTTCAAGCAATTCGAATCCCATTTAACAGCACTCCAGCTCGCAGTTTGCCGCATCTTTTCTCCTTGAGGCCTCCCGGAACCTTTTTATTTGGTTTGCAAAAAAAGAGCCCGTAATAGTGGCTCCCCTTTCCAGGTATTCCACCAACTTTAAAAGCTTGTTACGCCAAGTTTTCGCCTCCAAAAAGTTAATAAATCTTTTATGGGTCTCAGTATATGTGTATATAATAAAATTCCACAGTGTATTCTAAATTTACCACTACCAAAATTTAAAGTAATTGTAAAAAAAATCTAACATGTAAAGCCTATTACACTGTTCAAGAATATTTAGAGGATGAATATGCATGGAATTAATGTCTGTTGAATGTCATGCAGGACAGCTGCCAGCTAATGTAATAATTAATTATACCATTGACTCTGAAAAGAGCAACTATTGAGTTTCTTGCCGGCTCTTCTCAGCAGAACTGCCTTCCGAACCGGTGGTAACTTTTTGTTTATCTGTTCACTCGACGATTCAAAAGTGCTTACATAGTCTATTTCAATAAAGAATATTTTGAATTTGAATTTATTCCTTCAGTGTCCCAAAAAACGGACGCCATAACCTTTCCAGCCGAAGTTGACACTTTGAATTTCTTCTGTATCGGGAGGAGGCTCTCTTCCAAATCATCGATTGTTTTTTTGGTTTCAGGATCAAAGTGATGAATGGATCCAGGTGTCATCGATGGTCACGAAACGTGACAAAAAATCTTGATCTGCTTGGAACTTTTCGAGATTCGCTCTGGAAATGTTGACTCCTTTTTTCTTTTGTTGGTCCGTTTAGAATTCTTGGTACCCAACACACCAGACCTTTTTCATATGCAATTCATTAAGGATCCTTTGAACGCTACCATATGAGATCCCTGTGACCTCGGCTACTTTCCTGATGGTCACTCTTCGATCCTCCAATGCAACATCTTCAACTTTTTAATCTTGTCTTCAGTGGATGGACATCCTTCGCGATATTCATCTTCAGTAGATGTTCTACCCAACTTAAGCTCCTTGACCCAGCATGCAACTGTGGAACCGTGAAGTAAGGAGGTGCAGAGTCCCCACCATGTTTCCACCAAGTCGCTATATGTGTCCTTGGTAGACATTTCTTCAAAACTCAGATACTTGATGACTGCTTAAATTTAATTTTTCTCCATTTTGTTGTATCTCATCGACAGTCTGTATTCAAATGAATACTACTCCCGGAAATCGTGGCCTATTTATAAGGTTTTTTTAGGCTGAATCAGATTTTTTTTTACACCCTTCTTCCAATGCCTTCAACTTGCATTCAGATGATGCAATAAGCGCAGTGCTCATCATGTACACTGCAAGTGTACATTAGGAAAATAACATTCAGATTTTCTACTTCCACTCCTGTCACTTTGTTTCACTTGGGGACAGCTATCTCAATACAAATTAAACAACAAAGATGAAATGCCTTGTTTAACATTCAATTGAATTTAATACTTGATTATTACATATTTTATGGCAAAATCTTATTAAAAAAAAATAGTTACTAGCAAAGTAAATTATAGCGACACAAAAAAAACTTACCACTCTATAATGGGACCTACATCTTTTACTGGTATAGAATCCTCATCAATATCAGGAGACTCGGTACATATGGATTTCAGGTAACCTGACATGTATATCCTGACATCATTCTCTACAAGTCCACCATCTATTGGACATAAGTGACCTTGTTCATCAAATATAGAAAATCCTGTTATATTTGTTTGTGGTCTCTCCATAATGTCACCTTCTTCACCTAAACCAATTAAATACATTTCAATACATTATGAAATCAAAACTAATGAGATATTATCAAATTAGTAAGTTAATATAATATCAATTATTTTTTGCAACCCACTATATTCCACATGTAGCAGGGTAGGCAAGAAAAACTGATTAACATTAGATTCTCCTTTGCTTACACTCCATTCTCAACACACTGCTCCATTCCAACATCAGACTCAAAACCATATTCCAACAGCAGACTCAAAACCATATTTTGTCTTCTTAGTAAATTAAAATCAGCTTCATGCTGTCGCACACACAGAAAGGTGTGAAGGCAGGGGTAACCTAATAAGACACTTTGTTCCCCACTTACCTCCAAATTCTGAAAGTGTTCTGCGGCAGAATTTTTCACCACACTTTGCCCTCAACACCAGAGAGAAGAAATGAAAATTGTAATTTAAATAAATACTTCATTTCCTGGGGTAGGAATCAAACCCACAACTAGTTTTGTTTATAATATTTTTTATCAATAATTTTGTCTGATAAAATTGCTGCATAATAATTTAAAATGATAATGTTATTAAAATATGTAAGTAGTACATCTCTTTCTTATTAGTAAGCAAAAAATGAAAGACAGGAATGGATGAAAGTAATAATTCGCAAAATTCTAATTTTGAGAAAATCTAATTTAAAAGTTCAAAAATTTATAGACTGTTATATATAAATTGTGTACATGACACCTTCATCAAGAAGTGAAGTTCTATAATAGCCACAAACTTGGTTGTTTTATGGTCTGAAATTGTTTGTATACACAAAGCATAATCATTCATGTATGAAACAGTAAAAATCTAAAAATGCAACTTATCCACTCACATCTTCAATTGTGTAATTAAAGTAGCCAAAACCTTGAAGTCACTAGTTAAAACTAAATGATTCTTACCAGAAGCAAGTACCAATTTTTCATCAGTCAGTGCTATATATTCTTCTACAGCATTTTGAGGGTGCCCTTGGTAATATACAATGTCTGAATTATTTAAGAATTGTCCGCATATGTCACATTTTTCTAAATCTGCTATCGGGTTTTTCTCTACATTATTTTTCAATTGCACTTTATCATCTTTGCTGATTTCAATTTCATTATTATTTACATAACTTAATTTTTCACTGTCAGTATTTACATTTTGGTCGTTATTTATTACAATATTATTATTATGAGGTTCATCTTTACATAAAGCATTAAAAAAGTTTACATCATGTTCTTTATCTGCTTCTTTTAATATGCTCTCAGAACATTCAATTTCTTTTTCATCAATCTTTTTCCTTTTCTAAAATATAAAATGTTTAAATTGTATACATTTACTTCAAAACAAAATATGACTATTAAATATTAAACCTTACCAAATTATTAACACTTAATTGTAATTCGGGACTTCTGTTGCGTTTAGTTCGGAACATGTTATTAATCTTTAACTGATGACTTTTAACCGATATGTTTTCGTGCACATTATTTGTTGAAGGCATGGCCTGCGTTTTTAATTCCTCCTTCCTCTCAAATATATGTATGTATGTTTAAAAATCTAATTCTTCTTTTTGATCTAAGTCTTAAAAATAATTTCAATGGTTTTTTCACTCTTATATCAACATTTTGAGAAACAATAAATTAGTAAATAGTGAACAAAAACTTAGTAACAGTTTTCTATATTTCATGGCAGTTGTTGTCAACAAACATGAAACAAGTAAATGATAAAGCGCGGGAACGTTTTATTACTTATTTTATGGCTCTTAGGCGTGCCAGTTAAGTTTACTTCTCTATTCTTTCAACAAATTTCTTTCTTTTGTATGATATTTTGATGTATCGTAATTGTATTATTCTAAAAATATTTTTTATGATCAGATATCTATACAGTATTGCTAACTGTATTCTGTAAATTTTAAATTATATATTAATAAAAAAAAATAAGAATTTTTCCATTTAACTATACTTTTGATCTGTTCCTGTATCTTGCGTTTTTCCAATGGCGGTGATGTCTCCGATTCCGAAGATGTGATATTCCTCTCACGTAAAGCTCTTTTTTTATTTACCTTGGTCTTATTTTTTTCTCATTCTGAGCTTTTATCTCCGCTTCCGCCTCCAAGTACCCATCTGGATACTAAAATTATGCACAATTTATTTGGACAAATGGGAAGCAATCAAGCGAAATTTTCAATGACTATTAATTACTTAAGTGTTTTCAAAAAATTGCAATACAATATGTCTGACTTATTAGAATATCTTATTTATTAGTCGTTTTCTTTTTCGGAAAAATGTAAATAATTCCGAGATGATAACAACATAAATAAATTGTGGCAATATTATAAGAATAGCTAAACCAACACTGGTTGCTACCGGCATCGAAATGTGGATCTTACAGTAAATAATGAAAGAAAAATGAATGCCATGGAGATGCGATCTCTTCGTAGGATATGCGGAGTCAGATTCGTTGATCGAATCCGCAATGAAGAGATCCACAGAATGGCAGGTATTAGCGAGGATGTCAGTGAGAATGAAAAAAAACGTGCTCAGCTGATTTGGGCGTATCGAACGAGTGAGTGATGAAAGAATGGCAAAAAAGATAAAGAGAAGAAGAGAAAGAGATGTAGGGGGAAACCTCTGTTGACCTTCGAAAACACAGTATCAAAGATACTGAAGGAAGGTCACGTAAAAAGCATGAGGACCGCCTGAAGGGCAAGGGAGGCGTGGACGAGGCGAAAGAGGTATGTAGAGACCGTAGCGTTTGGCGCTCCGTTTTCCCTGACTACCCTGCTAGGGATAAAACGTGAAGTTAAGTTAAAATGTTTTTAAAAAAAGCTTTTATTTAAATGCTCTAAAAAGGAGAAAATATTTTTTTCTTTTAATTATTACACACAATTTATAACTTTATTAAATACAATTATATGATCATAAAAGCTTGTCACGTGATTTACTTATTTAAAGAAGAAACTCTTGAGCAATCCATGGAGTTTGGAGATTGCCTGGGACTTACAACCCAAGTGTAGGGGGTCCCTTTAAAATGCGCATTAACGTTCACCTCCACTGTCCGTGCTATTCTCTCTACCTAATCAAATTTGAAAAGATCCTACTAATGCCGCCTTCAAAATACGAGCTAAAAATGAACTGATTATCGTTCTAGAAAGGCCGGAATTAAGGATCTTTTAATAAGTTATAGAGAGATTCGCTGTTATTCCTCTCGCGCCTACTTCTACCGCGTACAAATTAACTCTAAACCTATTCCTG
This sequence comes from Heliconius burneyi, assembly GCA_018247715.1. Taxonomy (NCBI): domain Eukaryota; kingdom Metazoa; phylum Arthropoda; class Insecta; order Lepidoptera; family Nymphalidae; genus Heliconius; species Heliconius burneyi. The sequence continues at coordinate 4,772 of DWGR01000646.1, read as the reverse complement.
GTTAGATCGTAATACTTGTTCACGTTGAAATGGTGATCTTTAGGAATGTTTGTTTCCCACGGAACTATAAGTTCTACCAGGACTACAAGTTTCAGGCTTCTAGAGTACAGAAAAATGTCCTAACTGGATGACGAAACACAAAAATCCTCAGGGATTTTGTACTGCTTCTCATACGTGTCCATCATGAGAGTCCAATTAGACGCTGGTTCTAAAATTGAGTAAGGCTTCTGTTTAGTTGATTTAGACGCGCCTTCTTTCACAAACTCTATTAGTCGTTTGTTAGTTGTTATGTTCCTCTGTGCTCTTGCTCTGGATAGACTAACTGCCTCACGTATGATTTCTAAAACCTTATCATGGTGACGTGAGTATTGGCCGTTATCTAGGAGTACCCTACATTCTACCAACAAGTGCTAGTACAAATTTTATTATGTAAAATGCTAAATTGACATTTTTAAAGTTTCAAATTAATTAAATATTGATTAACTAGTACTAGCGGTCTCTGCGTGGTATTGCCTGATTCACTTAAGCGTATTTAAGAAAAAATGTTTATTTTTTTATTTTGGTTATTTTTTTAGTTTTCCGCTGTATCCCACATTATTTGATTTGCAGAGCGAACCTAGTGATAGAGTTTTACTCTCGGTTCCCCATTTCCCGCTGATTTCTTTTAAGTATTATTATTTTAACTCTAACAAATAATTTTAGTCTTTTAAGTTTGGATTCACATAAATAATATATTTTTTAAATTGCAACCCACATTTTAAGGGTGACATTCTTTGTACTCATGTGAGTACAAACAATCTCGCAGTTGTCGGGCTCGTGCACACGAAAGTCTTTGTCCTTACTTCAACCTTTCTGCGCTTTGTCTGTATTTTATAAAATTTACTTCTAACGTAATCAAAATTCTGTCAATCAATCAATCAGCTTCACACTGTTTCCCGCATACAGCAGTATAGGCATAGGGAACATTATGTTAAGAAACTCCGTTACCCACTTTCCGCCGAATTCTAAAGGCATCGTGTGTTGAGTGGCAGAACTATTCGCCGCGCTTTTGCGTCGTCACCATAGCGAAAATAATGAAAATATAAATTTAAATAAATCTTCCCGAGTGGGGATCAAACCCACAATCAATGAATACCCCTGTAATCTGATAATCCCTGCCCAAACGGTGTTGCACTAAAAGCCAATAGAGGTAATAGCATTAACCTCATGTTCGAAAAAAAGGTTGCAAATGGCATTTTATTTTACAACGATAATTTTATTAATATTTTAAAAAATATATCACTTTTTAATTTGTGCCATAGTAACATAGTAACTAGGTAAATGTGTTCTGTGACTCGTAAACACACAATACTGTTGTTAATGTATGCGGCCGACTTTTCGATATTGATCAATATTATTGTAAACTTCTAGAAATTCTGATTTTGCCATCGCAATATCGGGGGGGGGGGGGGGGGGGGCTATTGTCAATAATATTGAGGGTGTTTGGGCGCATGGCAATATTTTAATTCAAAAAAGTTTTCGAAGGAGGCGGACGTAAGAAGTTTAAGGTTCTTATTAGAAAATGGAAAAAAGTGTATATAGCGAAGACATTGTTGATACAACTACTACCACCAAGAAACAATATTTACTAGACTTAATTAAGACTTGGGATAGGAATCTAGAATTATGGAACACATCTACTGAAGTCTATCGAAATAAAGTAAAAAAATAATGCCCTAGATATGCTGCTAAGTATATACCAAAAAATTAATCCAAACTGTTCAAGAAACATCATCACGTTAAGAAAAAATAATTCTCTGCGATCTGATTTTCGGAAGGAATTTAAAAAAAATCACAAATCCAAATCATCGGGAAAAAGTACTGACGACATTTATGTACGATCTTCTAGGACGTTTTGTGAATGATTAATTTTATTGAATGATGATATTTTAATAATATAATATTTTTTATTAAACCTTTTTGGTTATATATAGGAAACAAAAATGCAAAACAAATTTAGTGTACAAAGGTAAACTTATCGCTATAAGTGATCTCTTCTATTGTTATAATGTATACACACAATTAAATATACTAGAGTAGGCCAAATTTTTTTTTTCGTTTCTTTCTTGATAGTCTTTTCTTAGTTAATAAATTAAACGTAATATCTAAAGCGATGGCTTTTTTTCTGTCCATTTAATACGTACGCATACACATAAAGCTACTGAGCGACTATGTCAGATTTTTTGATAAAATATTGTCAATAATTTAATGTAGTATGCGGAGTCGTATATCGAACAATATTGTTGCCAATAATATTATCTGTGTTTGGCTAGCATATGGCAATGACAATCACGTCAGTCATCACAGCCCAAACTCACAGAGTAAAAGTAAAGTAATATAATTATATTCTGTAAATGTCAATACTTGCAAGATTAATATTGAATTTAAAAAAATGTTAAAACCTTTTGTTATTAAGTATATAAAACCGAAAACCTCTATAGCACTTCGAACATTTTCCATAAATCCTTTTCCTGATATTGACGTAGATTACTACTGCAATAAGAGAAACATATTAGAAATAGAAAGAAATATAAATAATAGAAAGGGAATCGGGGATATTAATAAAGTGCAAAAAATATTTAATTTATTTAAAAACACATCATCCAATGACATTTTATATCATGATATTAAAACTGACTTATATAAAGAGCTATTAAATTTGCCCAATAAAAGTCATCCGGTTGTCGAAACTTATAAAGATACCCCAAGGATAGTCCATCAAATAAACAAATTAAAAGAATTTGATAATTATAAACCATTTGAATTTAGTGAAATAACAAAACTTTTAAACCTTATGAGAACGGATAAATTAGGAAACACCTGTGGCACTAAAAGTTATTATTATTTAGATGAATTGGCAGAACTAGAAGAAGCATTAATAAAATATACAGTAGCGGTTTTATTGAAAAATAAATTTAATTTAATATCAGTGCCAGATATATTATCTAGTAACACCTTAAAAAGCTGTGGAATGATGATAAATAATGATCGTACACAAGTATGTATAAGTTTTGTCATATTCAATTGGTTAATATATTTTTTTATTAATATAATTTTATATTGATAGATCTATTCATTAGATCCAGTACACCATGGACCTGATTTATATTTATCTGGTACAGCTGAGATGTCTCTTGCTGGGTTATTGGCTAATACAATTCATTTAAAAGAAAATTTGCCCTTAAAATTGACAGCAGTTAGTCGATGTTTTAGAGCAGAGACTTCAAATATTACTGAAGAAAGAGGGACCTATAGGTATAAATATTACATAATATCATATTACAGAATATAATTATTCTAAGGCAATTGTGGTGCTGTGGTGGTGGTTGTGGGTTTGATTCCCACTCAGGAGAATAAAATTTTTAATATATTTATTTCCTCTGCTAACAAAACAAACCAGTGTTAGGCTACACCATTCAACATGCAAATTCTCAAGAACTCAGCAGAAAGTAGGGAAAAACAAAACCTTGTTTCAATATTTTTTTATATATTAACTATTTATCTTTTATTGGTATATTAAGTTTTTTTTCAGAGTTCATCAGTTCACAAAAGTTGAAATGTTTATTGTATCATTACCAGAACATTCTGATCAAATGTTAGAATATATAAGGAAGATACAAGAAGAATTGTTTACACCATTAGGTTTCCATATGAAAGTTTTAGATATGCCAGCTCATGAACTCGGAGCTCCTGCATATAGGTATAAATATTTATAAAATTGTGGCACCTTAAGATAGCATCTAACCATGACATGAATAAATACTGCTTTGATTTAATTCACTCTATAGGTAAAGTACTGTAGTGTTGTATTATAGATTTGATTCAAATGATTTACAGCACCTGAGTATGTAAATGGTTATTATTTTCATCATCATTCACACAATGAATTATTATAATTTCATCTGCTCTAATGAGACAAAATACCACATTGACCTCATATACTGTATATCTAAGAATTGCCCTTGTGAAAGTGAATCACAAGTAAAAGTATTTTGACACTGGTTTGCTGTGCCTACCCTGCAAAGTTTGGCAGCATAATAATAACAAAATTATGATTTAAAAACAATTACTTTTATTTTAAGAAAATATGATATTGAAGCGTGGATGCCTGGGCGAAAGAATTATGGAGAAATTTCAAGTTGTAGCAATTGTACTGATTATCAATCTAGAAGGCTAAACATTAAGTATATAGATAGTAATAAAGAAAACTATGCACATACACTTAATGGCACTGCATGCGCAATACCAAGGATGCTTATAACTTTACTTGAATCCCATCAAGATCCCAAAGGAAAAATTTATATTCCACCTATACTCCAACCATTTATGAATGGCAAGAAGACTATTGGAAAAAATGTAAATGTACCCGCTTTAAAACTTTTGAAGTCTTTAAAGAAATAAAAGGTACTTGAATATGATATATAACATTATTTCATTTGACACATTCCTATTCCTATTATGAGATTTTTAATATTGTACATCCATTGAATATTTTATAACAAGGCAAAAAGAATAGAACGCGGCAAAGTGTGTCTACATTCTCCTTAAAGGCTGGCAACACACCTGTAACTAATCCAGTGTTCCATGGGGTTGTAGACATTAGTGATCACTTCCAAAATTAAGTAACCTGTATAACTTATAATACTGGCCCTACAGCAATGGGGTAGTGAGCTTTACAACCACCCCGGGGCAAAATACTTCTACAGAGCCCCCCAGGCGAACACCATGTATAA
>DWGR01000645.1:0-20444 GCA_018247715.1 Heliconius burneyi | reverse complement strand
GGCGACGACGCCCGACCTACTTCCGCTCACTTTAATAACACTACATGTTACATTATTTTGGAAATGGTTTCTCGTTTAAATCAATGTGCTTTTAAAAGGAAAATTGCTTTGACTCGACTAGGGTGATCTTGAGCTCGAATCTGTAATATTTCATATCTTTATCTGTTACTACAAGATATAGATAGATAAAACTTTATTTATAGATATTGTTGACAATGTCGTTAATGCTGTCAAAAATAAGGCCTCAATTTATGCGCTGCACTGTAAGCGTGATGGTTAGAGGAATGGGTCATTTTCAAATCCTGGTTCGAGTTGGGAAACGAAGAGTTATATATGAGTCACTTATATTTTTATTTGGATCAGTCAGTCAGTTATCTAGCTATCAACAAAAAAAAGTAAAAACAATTTATAACTTTTTACGAATAGCAGGATAGACAAACATAGAATTTCAAGACATTGTGTAACTACGAGTAAGTCAACTTCATATCTTGTATATCGGAATTTAAAAAAACGGTAAAGCACCTGTAGCTCGTCTGGTGTCACACAGGGTCGTGGGCGGCCGTGACCACTTCCCATCAGATCACCCGTACGCTCGTTTGCCTTGTCTTTTTCCATTAAAAAAATGTAATTATTTCCCCATAGTCACAACCATAGTATTTATAGCCACAGGCAATCCAACTGTGTCAGCACGGCCTGTCAGCTATCAGTGAATCACATTAACTGAAAAAATGTTCTACATTTTTACTATAAATATGGTAAAACTATATACCAATTCCATTTCTTGTATTCTGAAACGCAAACGTGGAAAATTCCCCGCCTCAAGAGTGCTCGCAGAAGTCGCCGCCAGAGCATTGGTTCACTATATTTACGGTGCACCGACGAATTGTGTATTCACATGTTAAATTGTTAGAGTGTTTCTTTGTGTTGAACTTTTAATTGTAATATATTTTTTTTCATCTGTATTTAGTGTTGATATTCTTCGATTTTTAAAATTTTCATTTTTTAAATTTAACGCTGCTTTGTCTTGTTAACAGACAAAATAATTTATTACACCAAAAGGAAACCGAACTCACGATATACAATATATAAAGTTATATATAAAATGTTAACTTTTATTTTTCTTATATTAACAATTTTTCACTAAATTCGAAGTTCTTTTATGACTTTTAACAGAGCAAGCCACTGTAATAATTATGATAATTACTATTGCAATTAAAATTTCTCTACTTAACTTAAATCAATAACTTTAAAAAAATAAAAACTTCTTAATGTATCGATCACTTTGTACCAAAAAAGGTTTATAAAATATTATGTTAAATGAGGCTGTCATGGCCCAGTCGCACAAGTGTGTGACTGTGTCGGGATGATTGTGGGTTAGAACCCACTATGGGGGACTAAATTATTGCTTATTTTTTTCCCTCTACCATCAAAGCAAAAGCGCGGTTTTGCGTCCCGCTACTTAACACGTACTCGTAATGCTTTGAAAATGCGGCGGAAAGTGTGGAACGCAGTATCTTAACTAGCTAGGTTCCCTCTTCCTACTCTGCTGTGTACGGAATACAGCGTCATGCTTAAATAAATTGCTATCAACACAAACAAAATAAGATTTTAAGAAGAAATGAACGTTATCTTAATCTTTATAAACATCAACAATTGTCATTCCGTGCTCACTCTCTAACTGTTGACAGTTTATCCTTTAAATTACTTTGAAAGTGTGCTCACACGAGGTAGTCATACGAGCATGTATTTAAAGTATTATGAAGTGGATTTTGAACAAACTTTGTCCGATATCAGAGCATTTGCAGAACAGTCAATAACCGCGCTTTCAATTTAATGGATATAAATGTTTAACTATCAAGTTACAGACACCGTCGTGAGGCAGGGGTTCAGCATCTGACTGTTAATGAGACGGTTGTGGATTCCATTACTACTCGTTGAAATTAATGTTTATCATTTTCTTGAGCTTTCTGGAAACAATACAAAACGCGTCGTTGAGTTCCATTACTCAATAGACAATGTCTCGAAAATTTTGCGAAAGGTAACAAATGTTAACATGTCAAGAGAAAAGTATAAGGTAGTACTTAATAACCACAATTTATTGTTCCTTTTTCACATTTTACACGATTCGTACACTTTACACCGCACACTTTACACTTATGCACGATTTTTACTGCATAGTTTCAGCACTGACACTGATTTTAAATACTTAAACACCGTCTTAGATTTACATCTTCCGGGAGGCAGACTAACGATGTACTGACTCAATCTATCAAACACGTCACTTTTTATAGCCGTTCCCTCATCTCTTATAAATAATTATGTGGGTATTATTATTTTATTTTCTGTAAAATACCGTCACACTGACAATTGTCTTACACAAACACAGTGTATGTGTTATAACATTAGGTTCTCTTTGCCTATACGGGATACAGCGTAACGCTATGATCTATTAATTAATTTTATTTATTTAAAAATAACATCAGTTTAATAAAAAAAGATCTCATTTGGCTTGTAAAGAATGAAATAATTTCGAAGTCTACCATGCATCCATGCCAAAGTCGTTTTGGCTGTTGGTTCGTTCAGCTGACACACCCTTGACTTAGTTTTACGACGAACAATAGTATTTTGTAGATGCCAACGTGAACAACGTGAACATGCGGGATTAAACATTGTTTCAATTAATGATAGTCGCTACATGTTTTGTAAAATTATGTCATGATGTTAATTTTTTCAATTTTTAAATAAATACAATTCAAAAAAAGAAGAACCACTTTAAGTTATAAACACGATACTAAAGCACACATACATTTTTTTTTGTCTCTTTGTCTTTCTGTTCCCGTCTAATTTCTAAGAAAGCTGAACTAATTTTATAACTTTCTTTCACTGTCCGATAGACAAGGTTATGGAGCAACAAATAATCCTCTTTTTATTCTGGAGTGACATGATGGGCTTATGCGAACTGCTATAGCGATTCCCGCAGCGCACTCGCGATACGTAAACTATGTTTGTATGGCGTTAATGGTTGACATATTGTATAACGCTTCCATGACTTTGTATATGACTAATAGGTACGTGATGTGATGCTATCTTATGTCCCAGCTCCGGTGAATGTAGTAGTATCCGTCTATAACTCGAGACACGACTGTGGGGTGTGTGCCGTGCCTTTATTTAACATATCAACGCAGTAGTACGTTCGATCCAATGACTTATATCAACATCACGAATCACCATTTTTATAAACAAGCGTAGCAAGTACCTTCAGAAAGACACACAAGTGTCCCGGAGAGTTCAAAAAGACTGTTGCAGCCACAGCCTGATAGGAATTCACGGTGTAGGCGCGGGAACGTGCCCTTGCTCTTTTTATTCTAACTAGCTCGCAGTTATGGTGGAGAGGAAGGTGGAGAGGACTAGGATAGTAGATCTTGGCTTTCCTTGGACAAACTTCGAGTTATGACAATGCAATGTTATCGAGTTTCTAGTTTTCTAAATAACCTTATGAGGGTAAATAATTTATTAGAGTGATAACTTCTGATGGCATTTTAAAAAAACCCCAACGCTTACCTCTGAATCTCTAAAAGATTTTGAGTTATTCACGATCACAACTTTAAACGGTTCTAGCCACTGGACACATCACGAGCCAAAGTATTATTTATAATTTTTTTAAAGGCGTTTGGGATTATCAGTTACAATATACAAACACAAACAAACAAAGGTCCTCTCACTACAAGCATATATACCGTCTCTATTCCGGCGTACGTAACGAAGTGGCTTAAAATAAATTACTTATGTGTTGTACCAACTTAAAATATCTTTATCTACTATAATTATCTATCTTTTCGCCTCGCAACATGCAATGCTCCCAGAATTCGACGGAACGTCGGGAACAAAGTGTCTCAATACATTATTCTATATTTAGATTATGTCAACATAACTATATCTTAGGGCACATGTTTGTAACAAGTTCAAGTTCGTTCGTTCAACCGAATTTAGTATTTTTTTGTATTGTATAAGAAAACTCGCCCTTAGGTACTAACAATAGGTACTTAAAACTTCCAACTTGAACAACAATCAAAATCAAATTTCTTATCACAAGTTTCTTCTATTTAATCGTTGGTACATCCGTTAATTAGTCGAGTCGTTAGCGTCACCTGTTCTCATATTAAAAGCCTATTATCAAATATGTTTCCATAATTGAATTTGATAGAGCACAAAGGAGTCGCGTCTAAGGGACTTAAGAATAAGGGAAAATTGCTTTCGACTGTTTTGTTTGGTTTCGATTTTGCGATAGATTTCTATTGATATACGAGTACATAAGTTTCTTGTAAAATTTATACATTTATATTATCATAATATATGTTCCCTTACGATGTAATAACATATTAATCAATAATATTAAGATATATGAGATTTTTTTTTTGTATATCAGGAAGGTTAGTTAGACGAAAAAATTAAGTGTATTAAAGTAACTGTAACTTATAAGAGGTCAGTCGTGGGGTACAAGCCTGTGTGTGGGGTACAACGCCACAGGTTGTGGATTCAATTTATTCTCCAGTATTTGACGAAAAGTGAAGAACGGAGTGTCTTAACAATAGGTTGTCTCTGGCGATCCAGTTATCTACGGGACACAACGAGAAGCTGAGAAACTTATGTCAGAAAGTACTTGCTGCTCATATTTATAGGCATTATCATCTTCCCGTTAAGTACTTTCACGTGTGTACATAAATACACGAGGAGGAGCTTCCCGGAACTCGTAAATCAAATGAAGTCAATCAAGTAGCGTAATATACCAAATAGCGTCTAAGGCGTATTGAGGGCTGGCGCGCGCCCAACTGCTTAATCAATGGTAAAATCCTGTTTGTTTTTGTTAATATATCTTACTTGAAGTAAGTATATATAGGTTACATGTTTGCCTACATTGGTCTCGAGTACAATGAGATATATTTTTTATGGGAAAAGGACAAAGCAAATATGTATTATATGAATAAATAAAAAAATATGTCATCATAACTAGTTCAAGTTTCCCTTGAGCCTTCAGGTTTATTTTAATTCATTGCAGGTTCCATCCCGAATCTCTCGATAATGGGTTTCCGATCGTCAGCCCACTTTGCAGTTTTAACAATCTCCTACTGTGATACTAAATCTTATTGTTTTGAACAAAGGCTCTTAATTGTGTGTGAATTTGAAAAGACAAAAGGATTATTTCATTTTATAATGTTTAGTCGCTTTTATTCATGTTTAAAATATAAAATATAATCAGTAAGGTTCTGCCTTGTTAGGCTTAACATATGTGATACAGCGAGACACCAACTGAGTGTAAGCACGATGGTTGACGGATGGAACTTCTGCTCGGGAAAATATTATCACCACTGTAGTAACAAGAGAAAATGCGAGGTTGAGTTATGCCACCCAAGACTGCACGTCTCTAAAATAATCCGATGCACGGAGTACACTCCGTCGAGTATCTTAACTGTAAGTTTCCTGATTACTATTTACCCTTTACCATTTGTATCTACATGTGATTATAAAAATTTATTTCTTAAATCCTTTTTATTCTCCATTGATCTCCCACATTCTAGCAAAATATTTCTGCACTTATTTCCACCCATTACAAAGATCTTGCACGTTGAGCAGAAAACAATAATACGTTATTTGTTAAATAGACTTATCAGACAATATAGCATAAAATTACATTTTTTTGTGAAAATGCGTTTAGCCAAGTGTAGTGCCTCTCTTAATATTTGATAACATCATCTTATCAAGACCTGTGAACTTTACCACAGCGAATTTAATTTTGTTAAGAACTAGTGGGCCCTGCACGGCTACGCCCGCTTTTTTATTAAAGAGTCTCTTAGGGAAATTGGTTAGATATTTTAATATTTTTTTCTATAGAGCTGTGCAGGTACATTTCATAAATCATCATTCAAATATTTCCTTATTTGATTTGAAATATGTTTAGTTATTTCATATTCGTAGAAGTGCACGACAAATATATGTAGCTCCATTAACTCCTGTATTGTAAAGGGAAAGTCTCATAAATAAAATAGGTTTAGCTTTTCTAGAGATTTTGGATAAACAGACAAACACTCAAAAGTGTTAAAATTGTTTTTTCGTCTTTTAGTTATTAACAATAAATTCATTTTAATAACAATAAAAAGTTAAAAACCAGGATTATTAAGAAATCAATTTTATTTATATGTTATATTTATATGTTATTTACATCTTAACGTTGGCATTCCAAAGGCATTGCGAATCGAGAGGCGGAACTCAACGCCGCGCTGTGCGTCGACACCAGAATGAAGAAATGAAAATTTCTCGAGTGGGAATCGAACCCACAATCAGTCCCATTTACAGTCACACACTTGTGTCCTGGCGCCATGACTGGTCTCAATATGTATGTAGATATGTATAGATTAAAATTATCCATTATACTGAATATTAATTTTTACGCGAGTCTACAACCACCATGACAACAATAGGATGATGTGCTCTAGCACAAAAATATAATTCAAGTAAAACTGCAGGTGCATGTATATCCAAATTCAATCATTTCCAAAAGCTACAAACTTATATAAATAAGTATTTAGAGTAAAAAACAAAACAAAAGACGAACAAGAAAGGAATAGTAATAGTAACTTTTATCTGAATTCCTCTTGCGATACAATTACTGTGCAGACTCCACCTCGTGCTCCGTAGAATTAGATTGTTTTCAGGCGATATTACAAATTCAAAGGTTATTACGACACCGACTCTGGTCTAATCAAATTTCAACTCAAGCACTTCGTGCGTAAGATTCTATTAAACTTGGTATCAAGAATCACTCGCGGATATCTTAATACTAAATTGCTTGCCCCTTTACTAAATTTATTATTAAAGAACGCTTAATCGATTATAAATGTAGAGTGGCCGTGGTATTTCTTAGGCTAAGATGGTATTCAGATGTTGAATCAAATGATTTACAGCAAGTGTTTCCGTCCAGATGAACATATTCCTGAGAGGACTACTGACTTAATGCCATATGGCGTTAGGAAGTCTATTAAGACGGCAGTCTGTAATAACATTGAAGCAAATTTTGGAGCAAAATGTTATTATACTGAATTTCCGCGTTAACATTGATGTTTTATTTCTAGTTAATTTCTAGATATGACTGTATGCAGTCTTATATTTATGAAGGATTTTAAAAATGAGACAGAGCTTTTCAATCGGATTGTTTCATTACTCTAAATCTATATATAACATACATAGTAAGGTAGAGAATGACAAGTTTTATTTAATCATGGGTATCTCACTCTCAGGACATTGATTATATTTAAACTATCTTTATTTCCTAGTTCTGGTAGAAAAAAACACGGCGTAAAGTTGTGCCTCTCTAAAAAAATTGGTCGGAATTTGGAAAATAAAACTTTTTAGAGTTAATCTTTGTAGAATTAGCATTCGAAAAAATCAAATATCTATAAGAGTATTAAGAAAACTACACAATTTGTGTATTTTTATATTAGAAAACACAAGAATTTTTCAAGATGCACAGGATCCTTAATATACATTTGAGGAACTACAATTGATATATTTTTGTTAAAGTTCAAAGAAGAGTTATTCTTCAATTTCAATCACAAAAATATCAGATATAGTATATTTTATAATACCGCACTATAATTTTATCCATCCACCGTCTGAGCATTGAATTGAATGATTGTGGCTTCGATTTCCACTTATACCATCGTATCCTTATATAGTCTTCTATACTTATATAATAAAGCGGAAGAGTTTGTTTGTGTATAAAGTGTTTAAACGCTAAGATCTCTAGATCTACTCGGAGAGGCTTTATACAAGTAGCATTGTGGCGTAAGTCTTAGTTAGGGCCGCTAGTAGTAAATCCAAAAATACAGTGAAATATCAACTTGCACTCTCATTTTTGTCTTGCAGAGAATTAATAAAATATAATATTTCTGGCATGCAATGTATTGACATATATTTAACTACTTTTGCAGCGCACGCGCTTAAAACAATTCGATGGCGTTCATTACTATTTTTATTTCGTTATTAGGCTAACTAAGATTAACATACAGCCTGGTGACACATAGACAGACGTTGTACGTTTTTGGTACGGAAACACAAAAAAATAGTAGATGTCACGATAATTAATATAGTATAGACTTAATGTACATTTGTAGTAACAGTAAAAAATATGAGCATTTCTTTAGTCTAGTTATACAGTATTTGGACGCCAGACTTCGCTACTAACCAAGCCTTGTTTCTTAACAAGCGGAAAATATGGAACGCTGAGTTTATATATATATAAACTATATATATATATATATATATATATATATATATATATATATATATATATATATATAAATATATAAATACAAAACAACTCTTATGTATTATTAAATAAAATAATTAGCAAAAAGCCGTATTTCCATTTAAACGTTAAGCTAAAACTTAAACTAAGATTTAAGCTCAAGTAGCGCATTTTCATACTGAATTAAATATGTTTAGAATGTAAGTCTCCTTTGAAAGAGAATATTTTGAGTTAGTAAAGAGCAGCACTGTGCAGCGGTGATTGTGAAAGAGCATTAAGTATTTAGAAATTAGTACCTACTTAATTGTTCATGTGAAAGGCGCTTTACACAGAAAATGAAAGAAATCTTGTATGTGCTTTTGGAAAACTGATTAAATAATATGACTTTTTTAAAATATAAATTCCAACATTTTTTTTAACTAAGATAAACGGTACACCGGTACATATAATTCGTTTAATCGTAAATAGGTTAGTTAAAGTATTATTTTTTTTAATTTGAAGAAATTGGTTTTCTGTAGTAGAAATATACTCATTTTTATATATTTTCAATATATATTTATTATCTTATCTGTAATTGGTATAAATTTAAATATTTTTTTTATTTACAGCGACATCTATCATTGATGTATTGAATAAGTTCAGTGCAAATAGCAAAGAGCTTTTACAAAAGCTCTTTCGCTCAAATATTCTGCAGACAATAATTAATTCGCAAAAATATCAGCAGATGGCAATGTTTTGTACAAAAATATTTTGAACGGTAATATTACTCATGTCGACCACCATTATGTAAGTAAACAAACTGAAACGTATCGATTTTCAAATTGAAATTTTTGTTCATTAAAACTTTTTTTTTAAATTTTCACGAAAACTTACGCGACTATATCTCGGCCGGGAGTCACTAATATCTACAACATCAACAGATCGATTAGGCCATACTCAAAGTTTAGCTTATTTTCTATACTTTCTTTATACGAGTATATTTGTTGTTTCTTTAAGACATACTCTTTGTATTGGCGCTATATCACTCATGTGACGAGGCAGGCAGAGCGAACCTAGTGTAAAACACTTTGCTTCCCACTTTTCGTTGAATTCTGCAGGAAATTTGAACATTATAATAGGCTTCTAAAAATGTTTGTCTTGCCATAGAGAATTATCAAAACATTTTTAGGAAATGACTTTTTTTCTTACTTAAAATTTGTTTGCAGAAAAACATATTTTTACTAAAATAAATATTACAAGCACAACACAATTACCCTGTTAAAAAGTGATGTTCACACATTGTTGAATATTTATTCATTAGTACAAAAATAGGACGTTATAATTTTGTGCGATATTCTTGAAATTGAAAACTCACTATCATACGCAGTTTTTCAAGCAAAATAAATTATAAAATAAACACAGACCCTAAAAGTCTAAGCACGATGATCTTATAGGATTTAAATGAAATATATTCTATATTAGGCATCAGTCCAAATTACAGAACGAGTTCAGCAGTCTGAGATAAGCAAGCATTTCTTAAGAGCACTCCTTATATTCTACGCACAAACGTAGTGTGCGTCACTACGCACAAGTAGCGTTCTTCTAGTTTTAAATACCTATCAACTAGTGAGTTGGGATTAATTTTTTAAAATGACTTTTACGTACAAAATGTAATATGTAACTTTATACATAAGATATATTTAACACGTTGCTGACGCATCACGTTACTTACGCGACAACAGGTCCTATATTATTTGATAATTACCTTTCAGTTAGGTATTACAAAAAATAAACAGTAACTGACTCGACATCGACCACTTCGTACGCTTACTATACTACACTTACGCTACTTATCGGGAGTTAGACAAAAAGAACCATTGTAATCATCATCTCATTTATTAATGAATAAATTAATGGCAAATGTATATAGTTCACTTCGGTTACAAATAAACTTAGCTTTTAGGGTTCCGTATTCAACAATGCCCACACGACAGCGCATTGTTTGACAACTGCTACTTTCATTACAGTGCGTATGATTAGCATTATACTAACCGGGGCTATTCTTAATTTTGTACGTATAGTATATTTCATGTTATATTTAAGCTTCTTTTTTTAACCTGCTGCTTCGCTTCTGTAACGAATTGGAAATATGAGTTATATATAAAATATTCCAAGTCCGAGCGCAGACACGGCGCGTAACATCACAACGATTAACATGATGTTAATACTGGTATAAGCTATACGAGTCTTCAATCTTAAAAAAATAATACATCTTTTTATGTCGCGTAGTTCATTTATACAAACAACGAACCAGCTTCCGGAGATTAGTGCGATTACTTTTTCATACATTTATTTGAGATTTTCCTTGACTCATTTTGATAACACTCAATTGTAACAGTTGTCAAGCAATTAAGATAGATATAGACACAGCAATAACATACTAAGGTTATTAAGTAGGATAAGTATATTTAAAAATAAAATTAATCTTTTGTCAACTCAACGCATGAATTGAGCATGACTTGACTTCTGTGAAGTATTATTTACCTTCCAAATGATATTCTGGATACCAAATTAAGTAAAAAAAATTGAATTTATAATTTATTAATGGTCGATAGTTGTTAAACGAGAAAAGTGATCTATTGTTCTTTTAGAAACATATTTTTAAGTTCATAGATTTCCCTTTCTTTGGAATTACATATAATTTTCATAACACTTTCATTACATATCAAATGCAGCCTGGTTTTCAATATATATCATCAATAAACATCAACAGGCTAATTCTAATGTAACTCCATATATAAACATTTCTAAGGCAGTGTTTTAATGATAGTGAATACAATAAGACCTAGTTTTTATTTCTATCTTATTAATTTTACATCATATATGGGTGGTATCCAAGAATCATCAATGTTAAAAAATACAAAAAATGCTTAGAACATTTTCTTAATTTGCAACAACTAACAATGTTTTATTATATATTTTTTATTATTCTTGAAATAACTATAATATGACATATATAATCCGTCTCGATAAATAAATAACTTCACACATGTTTTTTCATTTTGGATTCAGCACCGAAGTGTGTATAAAATATTTAAAATTTGAATAAAAGTCCTCACGATCGTCACACACCGTACAGGTTTTATTGTATTCACTGTGTAAGCCACTAGAAGGTTTTTTATAAACCTTCTTTTAATATATAATTTTGATTCGCAACAATTAATATGATAAATGCACCAAACATCACATAAAGTATGTTTTTAGAAGATCAACATTCAAATAATTTCATGTATTTAAAAATAAAAAAGTATCTTGTAACACTTTCCCTTTTAAGACAAAAACTTTATTAAGATGTGTCTTTTAATATTTTTCGATTTTTTGCATTATCTATGTATATAGTAGTTTTATTGACCATTTATAACGAAGTCGTTTGAATTTTAAATGAAAAAAAAAGAACTCTGAAGCTAATAATGTCAAGTTGTTTAAATCAACTTGTCTAGTTTTAAGTAAATAAAAAATAATTTAAACCAAAAGGGAAAATATTACATTGTTACACGACAATTATATATCATGGTTTCTTCAAACAATTTTATATACTATTTTTTTAAGCTGACGTCTAATCATTTTAAATTATAAATTAAGCAAATTTCAAATCAAACATTTACGACTAGAAAAATAACTGAAATAAAAAACACGTAATTAACACAAGAATAGCGATAACTAAGCTACTTTAAGACACAAACTACACTTTTTACATTCATTTATTTATTTATACATAATTACACGTAACTAATAATTAATAATCATTATCACATTATTATATTTATAAAAACCTACCTTAGCTGATAATAACAATAATTTAGTGACTTCGCAACGACTAAGCTATTGTTTTTTATATATTTTCAATATTTTTTTACACACTTTTTTGAAATAGTGGTTAGACACAATATTGTCTCTTTTCCGTTTTATAGGCTACGGAACTCAGCGCCGCAGCTTGTTAAGCCTTGTTGGATGTTATTCTTCTAAGTAGTGATTGAACTCGCAAACAATCATTCAGACATTTGCAATATTATTCAAAACAATTATGCTTTGCATGTTCACTTATCCTCCTTTTATACATTTTTATTTTAATTAATAATTATTCCGTCATAAAATTTGACCAAATGAAATTTCAATTTAGTATATTTTTGGTACACATATAAAAAGGACGAATCTATTTATCTCAAGTTTATAAAAGGCCTTTTCCAATATTTTTGCTTATTTAGTTTTGTTCTTTATCTCCTTTTATATTTAGAGAACTTTTGGTGCAAGGACTGTATTACGGTGCATTACTGTATTACGGTTTTCGTATTTATAGATACGTATATACTTATATATTGCGCATACGTGCATTCAAGTTGTAATATTCTTCCGAATTGGTTTCTTAAGATTCAATAATTCATCTAAAAATGAAGCGCAACTAATTACTTATTTTGCATCACTTGTCCACCACAAGTAAGCCTGAATTTCTTTCTGTATATTCTCCACGTGTCTCACACGTCGAGTTGCGCGCGGTAGGGCGCGGGGGGCGCGGGCGGCGCGGCGGCAAGGCGCTCGGGCGCGTCGCGGCGGCGGGCGGGCGCGCGCGGCAGTCGCAGCGGCACGGGCAGCAGCTCCGGCATCACGCTGTGGTGCGTCACCAGCGCCGATAGGGACGTGAACTCCTTTGTGAAACCCTGGAAGTACAACTAGCTTTTACTAAGCTCTCGTGATCAGTAAATGGAAATAATAATATCTAACAATTTTGTACATATCGCATATTATAATTGTGAGGGATAACTCTGCCCGCTGTTCTAATGGGTTATACAAAAACCATTAATATGATATAATAGAGTTTTTAGCTTTACTCGATAAATGCACTGCGCAAAATGTACCTTAATCTTGTACCCCTTGCCGGTCCGCAGAATGAGGTAGTGCGCGATGCCCATGGGCGCGAAGTCGCGCGGCACGCGCAGCGACAGCGCGAGGCAGTCCGCCTGCGTGGTGCTGGCGCGCACCAGGAACGCGCCCGGGGACTGCGCCGACAGCACCTCTAGGGCTATCTGCGTTGAGACCACGGGATTATACAAATTATGCATCTCAATATATTTTTGAAAATGTTATGTATGTTAAGAAAAACATTAATGGTTTTACATATTAATTATTAATGGTTATAATATTTATACTAGAAGTAGGTTTAAACAGGTGCACACCTGTGACTCGATTGCATCGAATCCGTAATGCTTTTATGGGACAATGTGTACGCTTTTAAAATAAGATCCCAGAAAACGTCAGAGAATTTCCTGTATCACGATTCAAAAAAATGTGAAGAGACGTTTGTGTGTTCAAGGATATTATCAAATTAATGAGTTTATAAATGATAACACGCCTTGGGAATGAAATGCTCGCTCCAGTCTGTTTCAAAGGTATAATTGTCATAAATAATTAAATATTGTATAAAATAATTTATTGGTTATTTCATTGAGTTTTTATAAAATGGAAATCAAACACGACACTATCGACAGTTTAATTAGATAATATTTAATTAATTTGACTTTGAATCGAAATAAAGTATGTAAAAACATGTTTACCGTAATAGGTAACATAGGTAACATTATTTCATGTTTCAAATTGTTATATTTCGAGAATTTCTAATCAATTACTTTCTTTCTAGTAGCAAATAATATTTAAACTGATTTGTAATAGTTTTCTCTTCTTGTTGTTTTAATTAAGACAACTTGTGGTTAGTATTTAATAATTATAAAATAACAAGTTACAACGTATACTCCACTAAGAGACTCCAAGAGCTTGTGCACTTGAGTTGTTTGTCTCAAAAGTCAAACTGCTCTTTCGGGATTGTTTTTGGCCTAAACTTCGGCTTTAAGTCTCGAGAGTATTAACTCTTACAAGAGAATAATTTCTCTTGTAAATTTTGCCCACTATAGAAGACTGATTGGGCTGGATGGACCTGGATGGAATATAGCAAGCTTTGCCAGATTTTGGTCAAAGTAAGGCTTATAGGTTCCCCCGCTAGCTGCAGAGACGCCCACGCTTCGACCTTTGCATCCACCGCGACGAGGTGTAAGGACGGCATGATGCTGACGGCAGGATTTATAAAATATCTCGTAAACGACCAAAACGCGACGTACGAAAAGTTTATTTTCCCTACAATTATCTCGGAGTTCCGCAAACCGGGCTCGAATCGATCTTTGAAAAGTTTACTATTATACTATTACCAGGAGATGGAAAACTGTCACGGATTCTTTGCTCTTTACTTCTACGCCTTATCTTATCTCAGAGATATATCGGGATAACAAATCCTCCTTCATGGCACGTCAATATCCTTAGAGCAATGATCAAGTACGACACCTATTGTGTGAGAAAATTGAATAATAGCCGCCGTCACTTTATCTACCGAATTGAATCTGTCAGTTTGAGTGGTGTCAGTTGGGAACGAGTCAGGTTTGCTTATGCATGCAAGCGATTCCAATCCGTTACAGTTAGTTTTACAACTGCCTGGGGACGCTCCGGGTCCAATTTCATGACCACCGGTATGTGGTCAAAATCGAATTCTAAAATTGTCTCGATGTAGCGCACCCTAAAAGTGACGCCCTGCAGGATGGCTATATCAAGAATGTCGGGTGCACTATTCCGTATCTAGCTGGAGTATTACGAGCAATAATTTAAAAATGATGTGAGGGGATAGCTTGGATATAGCGTTTAAAGTAGTCTTTCTCGAATTATTAACTCGAAGACTGTTTGCATTGAAAAAACTATTGATAAAAAGCGCGGCTTCAGTCTCGTGAGTCTTAAATCGAGAGTAACAGAAATTACTGTGCTGGCCGCTATTGGAAAAATTACAATTTGTTGGCTTGGAAGCGCTTCAAATAATTGTTAACTAACAATTCGACATGATCACCAAGGCGATTCTTCGTTACTCCGTCCGATTTGTGAAATTTCACGGCGAAAACTGACACTTCGTCTAAATCGACCGATTCCAAGAAGTTGATAAGTAGTTCGATGTCATCGGCCAAATTAGTTGTTTTGGATTTTTATTTTAGCGACTTAAGCTGCGCCATCGCGATTTCAGTGGAACGAATATCTTAGTGGTAGTCTGTCTGTCTTTTTTTGGTGCCTCTACAGTTTTTGTTTTTTTTGTGCAGCAGTGGACACGGACGTTCGTGGCTGTCGCTTCGGACGAGCCTCACGGATAGAGATGGATAGTGGATGGTATTGTATACCTCTCTAGGTATCCCCTGCTGGAACCAGGGCGCGTGCCGCAGCTCAGGCTCGAGCGGGCGCGGGTTGTTGTTGCCGGACACGCACGACGACTCGCCGGAGGAGGAAGACGTGCCCGCGCTGCCGGTGCTCGGTCTACTGGGGAAAAATATTAGCTTCTTCATATAGATATACAATATAAAATATTTATTATAATCGTATTGTATATAATATACAATATTAATTACATTTTTAATTTAATTTTTTTTAAACTAGAGAGAAACTAACAAATTAAAAGTTTTTTTAAAAGCAAATAAAAATGTTTAGTAGACCAATTATATCTCAAGTTGTATCTACATATATAATTTATAAAAACGAAAGTTGCTCGTTAATATATCTAAATTAAATTTAAATTCAAAACTTAAAAAATCATCTTGATTTCAGTAGTAGTCACTTTAAAATGCACAAAACTGTCTGCCACGGCTCTTGAAAATAAATCTACAGAGCAATACTGAATCTTAATAAGTTTTTAAATTTTCACGATTATTACACATATCATCATTTTAATGAAATGATTTATTTTGATAAAATCATTTTAATCCGATTAATCGCGTATATTTTTGATAATTACATGTTTAGAAACCCGACGTTTCGAACACTTTGCAATAGTCGCACGTATATGCGAATAATCTGGTTAAAATAGTTTGATTTAATACTGAATCTTGTTCTTCTAATATCATTTCAAGTGGTTTCATTTATTTGCCGTTTATAATTAATTTTAACAACACTTTGCTTCTTCTAATAAAGTTCGAGCTCGAAAAAATTTCGAAAAATTTAGGAAAGAATGTTTGGTTATTACAGTTCGATTATTTACCGATGTTATACACTTAATATATTGTTATTTTAATCATTTGGGGCTTATTATCATTTCGGCTCGCAAAAATTATACTATTTACTATAGAGATATGTTAACTAAGAGCAGGTATCTATGTGCGCATACGGAAAACTTTAGGTATTTTGTCTAATATTACGAATTTCCTTTAGTTATTTTTTACTACTTTTGTTTTTTCATTTCAATTACTCAGATATTTTTTCTAATAATAAGTCTCCACTTTTTATTCTTTTTAGCTTATTTTAATTATTTTGGCTTATATTTTCTAAATAATTCTATTCAAAAATAAAAATAATTTCATAAATATAGTTAATAAATATTCGTATAAATCACGCAGGCGAAGCTGCGTCCTTGTCCGCTAGTTATTTATAAAAAAAAAGCGGATGTGACATGATTGTTATCAGTAACACATATGTTCACACATCCACAGATTATTGAGATTGAATGTGAACATTTACATTGTGATCAGATATATAAATATGATTATACATATACCCATGTGGATCTGTGATCACATGTGTGGATATGAAATCATTAAATATCGAAATATAAAGATAATACTAAATATTTTATCATTTCTCCAAGCCTACACTTACTGCCATTAGCTTACCTATTTATACTGTTACATTTCCTAAACTCTCCGTCGTCGGTGAGTATGTCTCTGGCGCGGTTGCTGTCGCGCGTGCGCTCCGCCTCTGAGGCCTCGTTTATATATCCCCCGTTGAGACAAAGAGGGACGTTTGTTGGACTGGAAAGTAAGAATAACATATAAAATATTTTAAAAAATCAGTTTCATGTACTTTAAACCAAATATGATAGTCAAAGTCAAATAATTTTATTCGAAATAAAAAGCTAAACGTCAAACAATCTACCACCACTTCACTAAAGTTAATGACTCAGACCTGAGAAGAACCGGCGTAAGCAACTTTTAAAAAAAAACAATTATATACATTTTAACATTTCTAACAAAGATACTTTGAAACAGACAAGGGGCGGACATTTCATTCCCAAGGCGTGTTATAATTAAAAAAACATTAATTTGGTAATCATTTTTCATGTCATTTTCGGACGTTTTCCGGGATCCTATTGTTATACATTGTAAAAGCGCATACATCCTATAAAAGAATCATGGACTCGCTGTAACCGGGTTACAGGTGCGATAAGTTTTCTCCTAGTTCTAGTAGTGATTGTCAATCACCAATTCTCTCAAAATCATTAATATAGTTCTTAACGAATGTAATTTTTTCAGTAGTTATGGAATACTATGGGAAAATTGCTTATACATGGGTTCATCCCCAAAGACAATCAACACCGTTATGTAATTTAATTATTTCTTTTGGCTGAATAAAAAAATATAGAAATAATGCAATGAAGACGGAAAAATTAAAAAGAAGAACTCACGTAGTAGGAGTATCAGTGACAAGTGGAGTTGCGTCATCATCAGACGGCTGCAACAACGCGCCACTCAGTCCTAATGCTAATCTCTTCATAAGTGGCGGTCTCTCCATTTTCTCTAATCTCTCCCCAAGTCTCCGATAGCAGCTTAATTCTGTTGGTGAATTCCAGTCTTCTGACGAAGTGGGACTCGCCTCGCTCGCTTCGCTTGGCTCGCTCGCTTCGTTCGTACCGCCCATTATATCGCATTGTGGAGGTGATCTGTAATGTATTTACATATTTTTTATTACATTTAATAGAAGACAAACGTTATATTCTTATTCGAAAAATAAAATCCTTAAAATCTATAACATGAATTCCGTTACCCAAAGATTCTGTTGCTATTTAAGTAATCATTATTCAATAATATTTTTTTCTTTTAGCTAAATACTGTAAAAAATACTACATAGTTCACCGTAAAAAGCTCAAGTACTCTATTTATATTTCTTAAGTAACATCTCTCACCTGTCCAAGCAGTGCGGGTAGTGGTGCGTCAGACCGGGGAGAGTGTCCGGAGCGCGCGTACATGTGCCGCTTAGCTCTTTGCTCTGTAATAGAGAAAATAGTAACCACGTAAGAAAATTTAAGGAATATGTTTAACTTACAGCATTTGACTGCAAACGCTAACCCTCGCTTTTAGCAGGGTAGGCAGAGGGAACTTAGGTATTAAGACACTCCGTTCGAGATATAGATTTACCAGATTTGTCTGCTCTGCTGAGACAAAGTTCAGTGTCCAGTTCCACCACTCAATATGGAAAATGTAAAACGGTACCTTGTCACTTGGTACTCCTTACTTACAAAAAAAACTTGCGTGAAAGTAAACGAGAAAAATTTGTGTATTAAATTAATGTCGTTTAATATTAATAAAAGAATCGTAAGCGACCGCCAGCAACAAAAATATAAAAGCTATTGGGATCGAACTGACAACCATCGCGTGCTCACTCACGATTACGGCTAAATTACAATCATAAAATTCAATAAGCGAAAGTCCATTTTCAGTACATAATATCTATTCATAATGATTTCCTTAATAGCTCTAATAACTTAGCTGGGTGACCAATTGAATTTGAATTCTAGTTACTAATAATAGGAACTATTTTCGATTGTATACGAAACGAGTTATATTTAGAGTAAACACTGTAGTTTATCACGGCGCTTCCCGTCGTAAACTGAAAACGCTTTGGAATGCAAGCTTTCCTCAATACCTTAGTAATATCTTTGACAGATATCTATTTATTCAAATATCCGTTTCTGAGATATTGTATGGATGTGGCGATTTCGATAATTTTTACTTAAATTATCTTTGTTTGCGTGTTACGGAATAAATATCACAATAAAACAGAATCGATATTAGTATATTATATTGGTTACGTACAATAACTAAACGTTTTTTTAATTTTTCACCTTTTATAAAAATTTTCTAAATTATAAACATTATTATAATAACACTTTTGCTTATATTAATGTAACCTATGACCATTTTGTTACCAGACCGAGAATGATATATAACAATGAGGTTATCCTTAAATTTATCTTAAATCATATTTTTGTAAACCTAGCACATAAAACACATTATTATATATTTACATAGAAACACCTAAAATCCAAAGTAAATAAACTCTATAAATATAAGATATGTCGCTCGAGTATTTTATGAATTGCCCAATCGGCTCACGTCCGCTTCCGAAAGTATCCGCGTTATAAATCAGTCCTGCATTCCACCATTGGAATGTGAACCGACGACCTGTACAGTACAAACAATGCCATTGAAAATATTTTACTCACTACACTCGAACAGTTATAGGAAAATTTATCTTAAGCCAACAAAATAAGACTTAGTGGATATTTAGTTAATTAAATTTATTTGTTGTCTATTGATGTTAATCTAATATTATAAATGTTGATACCTTTTATATTATATAGAGCTTTTTATTTAATTTTACAACTAAGGTACACTTTGTTGTGTCTGGTCGAATTTAATGATGATGTTGGTTCGAATATCATTTAGTAATATGGTATATCATCACGCTGTATCCCGCAAATAGCAGGGTATGCAGAGGGAACCTAGGGATGATGTTAAGATACACTTTCCACGGAATACTAGAAGCATTGTGTGTTGAGTATTGGAGGTCAACGCCGCTGTCTGTCTCCATATCATTTAGAGAAACATCTTGCTTGATGATGCTTCTCCTTCTTCTCTCAAAAATATTTTTTTGATTGGAAGCAATCATTCCTGACATAACCGTGTGCATCTCGACCAACTCCTCTGCTATTATATAATAGCTATCTCTACTCAATTTTCTCTATTTACTGCTCACAGTTGAAATTTGCATATTTGACGACAGAGCCTAAAATTGGACATTATGTACAATGTTCTCTGTTATCAAACAAATATATAAAATAATCTAACAAACCAAAGTTAAATGCTAAATTTGTGAAATTTAACTAAACTGTGAAAACTAACTAAAGTAAGATTTATTTAATTTAATTTTTATTAGAGTAGGTACGATATAAAATAATTATTAAAAATGTATTGCTAAACGTGCGTGCGTGGTGATGCGTGCAGTGGCGTGACAGAATCCATTTATAATAATATCCGGC
>DWGR01000644.1:0-20455 GCA_018247715.1 Heliconius burneyi | reverse complement strand
AAAACCGGCGTGAAGTAGTGGCTTTATGCCACTGCATTTCGCATTAGGTAATGCCGGGCTCCGGCGCCCAACCACCTCAAAAGCTGGCAACGCACCAGTAGCTCCTCTGGTGTTACGCGGTGTCGTGGCCGGCGGTGATCACTTACTGTCAGGTGTCCCGTACGCTCGTTTGACATGCTTTTTCCATAAAAAAAAAGTGCGAATGGTGCGAAAATTATTTTAGTTTTATACCAGAAATAAAATGTAACATACATTTTATTGCAATTAATAATAATAATAAATAATGATAGCGATAATACAAATAATATAAAATGTTTAAGTACATATTCTTATTTATTTTCTACATATCATACTTTTGCCTTGGTACCAGGGCAAAAAAGATGGAAAAGGGTAATCTATTCTCCCAAGTGAGAATCGAACCTACAGCCGTCACATTACAGTTACATGCTTGTGCTCCACCACGAGGCCTATGTTTAGTGAGACGATATTTTTTTATTGATTATTATCCAAAAATGCTCCAAACATGCACTCTAATTAAGGAAAATTGTTAACTAAAACTTATATTTTTACAGAAAAGAAATTGAACAAGAAAAATTCTAACGTTGGTATTTTCTTTACAAATTCGAAACAATATAGAGCTATATCTTTACATTTTCTTCGAATGGCCGGTGGTATTTACTGAAAAACTTGAGCTTTTACGTCACGATGAACAAAAGCGGCCGTAATAAGTCTGCAGAGCTCCGCGAAACAGCTGAAACTACCCCAAACAAAAATGAAAAACTCTATTGATGTCCAAATAAAATATAGTTGTAAAGGAAACGTTATTGATATTGTGTAAAAGCTATAAAGCATTTAAAAACCTTTTAAATGCAGTTCTTAAAGCAATTTTTATTAACAGTACAGATTTAAAGTAAAAAAAATATATACTTCTTTAGTTAGAATTCATTAAACACTGTTTTATTACATGTCATAGTTGTCGGCACGTCTCAGTTACGTTGTGCTTAAGGGTCCAGAAGATAAGATAAGGCGGCCTTTAGTAAGATATTTACTCTATACCTATGTTAGGTTCACGATACTTTGCAACTTAATAAATAGATAATATCAAAATATTATTTTTTTATAAATTAATTTAGTCGTAGTAATAGTGATTGAATTTATTAATTGCAATATAAGTTTAGCTTTCTTAATTCTGAGAAGAAATCATTACGAATTATATATTAGTATAAATTAAATTAAACTTTCGGCTTTAGTCTACGCCTAATCAGAATTAAGAGAATGTGAAAATTTCATCCACTTATACCACCAATTTCACCACCCAAAGAAAAAAAAATAAAAATAATAAATGACAAAGTCATTAGCACCTACATTGTTTATAATCCTAAAATTAAAAAGGAATTTTCCGCTTCATAAAAGTTATAAAACCATAAATTCGACGACTATTTTTAAAGTATATTAATTTTGTTACGATTATATTAAAAAAGCTGTAGAAAGGTCTTTTACCGGAAGCCAGCGACATCAGTATTCCTCGCAGCACTCGACTCGGCGAAACAAATTCCCAAAATTGAATTTTATAAAACGAGCTGTATACTAGAACTAGATAGATAGAAGTTTATACTTGAAAATATATTCTTATTCAATGATTTAATTTTAAAGATTTAAATCGGATTATACAGAAAAAATCTTGATTTGTTTTAGTTGAGTTGTGATTTTGAGTATCGTTGCATTTTCTTCATAAGATACTTGAACACTTACACTATATTTTGAATTAATAATTTATTCCATTTTTTAAGCCTTTCTTATTTTTTTTTTGTTGTTGTTTGATATTTTTATTGTTTAACGTAGAGTATCTAGATGTTTCACTTTATTAAAACCTAGAAAATACACTAAAATATTAATTCCTAATTATGGTTTTGGTTTGTAAGAAAATTAGTAATTTAATATAAAACGCCATTTTAAGTTCCGTTACGTTTAAAATTAAAGAAAAAACAGCTCCTCGCTGTATCCCACACACAATAAAGTAGACAGAGGGAACCTAGTGTAAAATTATCACTATTAAATAATTATTTCAAGTGGCTTGTTGTTCCCAACCTAGATTTTATGGCAGGATAATGAATAAAAATGATAAATAACATAAACACATAGCTTTCTATATAGGACTAACCTTTATATATGTACATATATCAAAATGATCATAACAAAATTAAAGGAATGGTTAAACATTAAATGAATAATAGTTGAACGACTGGTGACCTAAAGACAGCATCTCTGAAATATACTGACGTCAATAAAGTTCAGCTAGACGTTTCATATCTTTCGAATGCAAAGATTTGCTAAGTTGCGGTCCTTGGTTTGTGATATTGGCGTTTGGATTGAACTCCGCCTATGTAAGTCCTTTTTTAAACATTACGTACGATTTCATTGAAGTAAAATGGAATATTGTCACTATGTACACAAGGGATTATTTATGTACACTGAATAATGTTAAATTATATAGTAACTACATTTAATTGTAGAGTCTGTCTGTAAGTTTTTCTGTTTGCCCGCGCTAATCCTTTAATATAGAGGTATTAGAGCAAAGTATAATTTTTATTACGAAATACCCACGAAATCAGGATTTCATGTTAAAAAGGGTTTCCCGTGCTCGCGTACCTACCGATTTCCTATATTTTGTCTTTTTTCTCTTGTTTGTTAAGTACAAGTAAATAAATATTCGTATAGCTGAAACAAGCGAAACCGAGTGGTGGTCGCTTGTCTTAAATAAAAATTTATTCGATAAAATACATATATCCTAATTACTTGCCGGATGAAGATATCAGTTATATGGATATTATATTTGATTAAGTTGCTCCTACAAAATAAAAGAACTAAGTTAAGAAAATACAATAATATGCTTTAAATTCATTTTGCACCTGCAGGGTAGGTCTAGTACTGGCTGTATCACAGACGGCTCGTTCCCTGAGATTTAATTTTAAAAATTAGTTCCTCTCACTGAGACGCACTCTGAATACAACCAGCGCTGAGATATTACTAGCGTTGGTCACATTTTAAATTGAATGTTGCTTTGTCCAAGGTTGTATATTATTTCAGCTATCCCGCGTCAGATGTCGTTATTCAGCTTTATTGTATAGAACTTGTTCAGAAAACTTTCAAATATATTTTGTATGTAAATAGCGTAAAGAGGGGAGCAGAGAGTTTATATTATGTAAATATTCGTACACCATATGCACACTTAACATACGTATACGACAAACAAGAATCCTTACCATCTAAATATATGCAGGTGGTATTTAAAAAAAATTATTAGTAATTTGTGATTGCGCTGCTGTAATTTGTATTGAAAATCTTTTAATATTGAATACTTTATTTATTATTTAGTGAACATTCAGTTATCACTTTTCGTTCAACTAAAGACAAAAAAATATATTCCTACGTCCCATCATGAGGAAATATGGTAGCGTTAATGTACGAGTATATATGTATGTATAAGAGATTCTAGCAAATTTATAAATATAGATGTATGTATTTTGCATTCATAAATTATATTAAACTAATAAAGATCAATATTTTTTGTAAGCATATGCATAAAATAAGAAAAAAATTAAAATTTCTAGATATGTCATTGTTTACTGCAAAGAAATATGTACTAAACCATAATAAAATCACCTCTATAACTCTCTCTAAGTCTTGTATCAGTGGTATGATGAAAAGTAAATGTGTTGTCAAGAAAACGTGACGAACACCCTTATCTCTTACAAATATTTGCGCTTGTGAGCGCTCATGTGAGCCGAACGCAGCAGAACGAGACGTATTGAAATTATTATTTTTTAGAATTATTCTTCATACTTGCTTGTCAAAGCATAGGTAATGCTGAACTATTCGAATTTATTTATTCTATTCAAATTCGTAGAACGAAAAACTTGCAATTGGCGGCTTGTGGTCTTAATGAAAATGTATTTTAGAATTATATTATATAAATATATCAAAATGTTTTTACATAAATAATATTAAATATGTATTTTTTTGCTTTACGCTGTATCGTGCATTACAGTAGGGTAGGCAGGGGGAGCCTAGCGTTAAAACACAACGTTCCCCAACTTTACTCCTGACATTGCCTGTTTAATAGCGGAATTTAAAGCCGCGCTTTTGCCTCAATACTAGAGTAAAAAAATGGAAAAAAGAATATTTCTCCGAGTCGGAACCGAACCAAGAATCTGTCGCGTTTAAAGTCACATATCCCTTCGCCACGACTGACCTCTACTGATAATTGAGTCGTCGTCGAGAATATATAAAAATAAATACGATAAAAATCCTTTTTGACTCTTGCTAGATAAACTCAGCAAACCTACAAATATTTGATATCTAAGAAAATAAAACATTCAAGAAAATTCTAAGATAATTCCTTCAACCTAGAAAACTTTACGACATATTAGTTTTCTCTACAATGCTCTAGCTTTATGCTAATAATTTCAATTCGTTTCATTTCTATATATCACAGTGTAGAGAAAATTGCTATCCAAGCGCATAAAATAGACCAGCTTTACTTCGAAAAACCCAGCGCTAAATACGAATATAGTTTATCAGGCATTTTCATTTCAGCCAATAATATATACAGGGTGCGGTCCGCGCACACGCTGCTAACGGAAATTGAACGCGAACGGCTATCGGGTGCTATCGGGTATGGACAGCATGACAGGGTGGCTGTGTACGTTGACTGACACACTATCTGCCTATCAGCTGCGAGCACAAAGACATCCATCTCGCGCTGCAACAACTTCCGCTGACGGGTTTCAATTACGTTCGAAGTTATCGCTGCGCTACATTCGTTTTGATTTTGGTGATAGAGTTATAGAGACAGATGTATGTAGGGGTGGGATAGATTGATTTGGAGGTGGAATTTATTTGTGTTGTTTAAATGAATGCGTGGATTGTCAATTGTGGATTTTTATTATCAAAATATTGTCTCTTAAGCTAGTTGTAAGCGCTATATATAGCAAGGAATAGCACATAAAGCTAAACATATACGTACAGATTATATTTTATATATTATCTCTTGTAAACTTTTAAGTAAAAGAAACACGGGGACCTAGTGTTAAGACTCTTTCGTAGAGTTGTATTGTAAACTCTAAATCTTACGCATGACCTTACATAATGTAGTTGAAATTTACCTCATCAACATTAAATTTATTTATAAGATGAATAAAAGAATAGTTTTTAACAAATAAATCTTTTCCCTCGTACGAATGATGAAGAAGTTTCCTATATAAACAAAAGTTACGACGGAAGCCACGTATCAGAGCAAGGAAAGATTCGCTAACTATCAACAACTTTCAATAATCCCCCTAACTTCATTGTTACGAACGTTATTTTGGCAGTTAACTAGCCTTCCTCGCCGTGGCTATAAAGCCATGGTGTCAAGAGGAAAATTAATTTTGCACTAATTTCTTTAATATGTAACTTTAACTTTAGAACTAAGTCTAATGTTGTTACGTTAATTTGTGCTTAAAATGTTACAAAGACATGATTTTTTATGGCTTTACGCTGTATTCTGTATATAGCAGGGAACCTGGGAATCTAAGACACTCCGTTTACCATTAAGTTGTTGCCCAGTTCCACATAAATTCTTGAGGTATTGCGTGTTGAGTAGTGGAACTCAACGCGGTACTTTCCCTCGTTACCGGGGCGAGGAAATGAAAACATTCTATATTTCATTTGTCTAGGGGGAATCGAACACGCACTCGTCGCGTTGACAATCTCACGCTTGTACTCCTGCGCTATAACGGCCTCGCAGACTCAGAAAACTCTAATATCATCATGATTTTTATCAACTAAATAGAGGTTTAAGTGAATGAATGATTATACGATATAATATTTATAAATATAAACGACTTCTAAATTCTAGGTATATAGTAAAAATTTGACATTTACAATACGACTTTTCTCGACATTTTTTTACGTAGAAAATTGTAATCTAATTTTATTTTATTCTCTGCGGTGTTTGATTGAACTTTGAAGTCAAACGGTAAAGTAATTAATTAAGTCTCCGCCTCTTTGATGCCAAAACAGGTTGGCTGTAAATGTTACTCAAGAATTAAGGGGATGATTAGTAACCGCCAGTGTACCTTTATGTGTAATATATATATATATATATATATATATATATATATATATATATATATGATAGAATATATATTATACAATTTATGTTTATGTACATGATACACCGTAAAGCTGAAAAGATTACATTTTATTATATTAATAAAATCAGCTTCACGCTGTATTCCGCACACAGCAGGATGTGCAGAGGGAACCTAGTGTTTTAAACATTCCGTTCCCCACTTTGTGCCAAATTTCGGAGGCATTGCGTGTTGAGTGGCAGAATTTGACGCCGCGCTTGGCCTTGAGACCAGAGCGAAGAAATGGAAATATAAACGTAAATAAATATTTCACTTCCTCGAGTGGGGATCGAATACACAACCGTCGCGTTATAGTCATACCCTTGTGCAATAATATTAATATAATATATTATTTCTATTTCCATACTAATAATGTTTAAGATTTTATCATTCAGAGTATCTTGATCTTTGCTATTGTGAGAATATATAATACCTGATATAATCATGAAGAAAAAAAAATTCTGTAATAGAGAGACATAGGGTTTCATTTGATTACGCTCATAGTATGACACTACACACATTAAATCTTGTGTTTTTTTATTCAAGACGACCGTATAAAGATACAAATATATAAAAATGACATTTGGATACTTTGTTAGGCTAGTTATGTACTTGTTGGCTCATTCATCAAATCAGATACAGTTTCTGTTTGGTACAACTTAGAGACATACTATTAAATTGTAAAATTTTATTGCTAACGAATTATTCTTTATTAATATTTAATTTTTTCTCGTTACAAGGTTAAGCCTGGCGTTGAGATCCGTCATTCAAAACGCAAAGCTTTGAATATTAGATGGAAAAAGGGGAAAAGAGTGTCATGTGTAGGTTCCCTCTGCCAACTTTGTGCGGTACATAGAGTTAAGTATTAACTCTACAAAATAAATAAGACCCGTGAAAATAAACAAAAATAGACAAGAATAAAAATAATAATTTTAATTAATAATTTAATATCCTTCTACTGGCTGGTGAAGCTAGTCGATTCACAATTCCAGTTGTATGCAGAAATGGCGATTTTTATTGTGAGTGTTCGTTATAGTTCTTAAATAAATTTTACTTTCATTTAAATTTTCGAAAAATAACTATAGCATTTTTTAAATGAGTTTTCAACACATTTTTAGAGCAAAAGGTCCAGCTGTAACAAATTCAGAAATATATATAATTCAAAAAGTTTAATTTTACATACTTATAATGTGCATTATAAAGAGGGTTCTTAAGCCTAGACTTGGAGCGAAGGTCTCGGGCACTGCTCCGACCTTTTACTACAACGCAATCGCCTATCATTCGAATAGAGATTTCATAAAATGCTTAAAAGTTTCTTCTTTTCTTCTCGCTATGGTACCATCACACTGATCTGATGATGGAGTCGGAATGTTAGAGAGCCCTGAAATGCCTTTTATTAAAACCATAGAGCTTGAGCCCGTTAAATTCGTCTGGATACATTCTATTTATATCTTATAAAACACTTAAGAAAATTATTATTTCAAATTTATATTTTTATGTTTCTAACTGCATTTAATGAAAGAATATTTTGTTACTACAGTATGTACTCGTTTGTTTCGCTATTTACGCTTACCAAAGTATATTTCTGCTAGTAGACTATGAACTCATAGTTACGAATAACAAAAACATACATTTATTTTATTTAACATTGAATGTCTTAAATTATTACCGTTCGAAGCCAGTTGTGGCACAGAGGCGAAAAAGTGCAACTGTCAACACGACAGGTTGAAGGTTTGATTTGCACTCGAGGTTATAAGATATTCGTCATTTCTTCGCTCTGGTGTCGGGAGCGAGAGCCTTAATACTAAGCTCCTTTTACCTATCCTGCTACATACAAAACAATAAACCTTATTATTACATTAAAAAAATAAAGCCAGCACACAATATGAAGCAAGTGCATAAGATATTCATTTCTTCAACAATATATCCTGGTCTCGTATACATAGCCGTACACTCTGGAGCGCGGTGCAATATGTTTGTTTGTTCCGGACCGTATTTTCCTTTTTACAAGATGTCCCTGCGAGTCAAGAGTTACGAGTCGATTCACCCTATAAAGTTTACAACTCCTTGAAAGCTAATACTTTGGTCTTAACTGCTGAACGCCCACAGTAAAAGTCTTCGGAGATTCAATCTAGCTAATGTTAATAATAAATCAAAATATACTTATATATATTTTGGGGCTGTCGTGGCACGGGCACAAAGGTGCAATTGGACACAACGGTTTTGGGTTCGATCACCACTCGGGGGAATGCACTATTATTTATTAATATTTTCATTTCTTCACTTTTGCATCAAAGGAAAAGCCCGGCGTTGAGTTCCATCACTTTCCGCTGAATTTTCGAGTTATTATATGTATAATTAAATTTATTTGTAAAATAATAAATATAGTCTCGCGTTAACTCTCAAGTCCTAGACGAAGTCATTTTCAAGTGGCTAGAGCCGCGCTGACGAATACACTCAAGCTTTTTTAATGATAGCTTAACATAAAACATCGTAACTTAATCATTAATAACTTTAATAAGTTTAAATACTACAAGTTATAGTAACATTACTTACATTTTAAAAATATAAACATGTTTTATGCTTCTAAAAGCTTTTAAGCTCAAGCCGTTGATATTATAGAACTAAACTAGCTCTCAAGATGATTACATAATGCGTCACACGCAAAGGTGAGTAAAGTTTAGTGTCGCTAAAGACATACTTATGTTTATTATAACTATCTCATTTTCTCTTTGATAGTCTGAGTGAAACTATCCATTATTATTTATATAATATCTTATTTGCATTTTTTGTTGTTTATGTTTTTCAATATATTAATAATGTTATCAATAAGATATTTGATCTTTGGGCTGAGGCGACAAGGTGTTGCTATTTTAATTAATTCTAATATACGAATGTAAACGTATTAAATAAAAATAAATAGTAAAATGAATTAAGATGAGTTGTATTTCGAATCGTTTTCAAAAAATTAGTTTCAACACGTACAACTTGAGGTTATGGTTATATAAATAAAACTAAAATAAATAATATTTCATTAAAAAAATGTAACGGAGTATAATTATAGTAGTTCTGTTTTCTTCTAGTAAATGATAACAAATATACCAAAATCTACCAAAGATCAGCGAATATCAAGAACAATCTGCACATGTGTGTTTGACGTAACGCACGCACCGTACAGCAATGTAACGTGATTTTCTAAATCGGACAGCTCTTCTCTCTGAGTGCTCTCTGCCGCTTTGGTAAAAGGTATTACATTCTGACCCTGCCTCTCGAAAACGTGAGGCCCACGTGCTCGGTATGAGCATGTGGGATAGATAGCTATCCTTGCCAAGCTTTGATGTTGTCCATAGTTACGTAGCGTTGACAATTTAATAGTTTTTGTTTAAAATGTATATTCAAATACTAGAACAGCAAAAATTTAACTTATCATGGTAATTTTTCTTTCTTCTTTTTTAGTTACATGCCGTATCCTGCATGTAGTATTGTAGGTAGAGAACTTAGAGTTAAGCCGTCCTTTCCATACTTTTCACCAAATTTGTGTGTTGAGTGGCGGGCCTCAACGCTGCGCTTTGCTTCGATTGAAAATATTTAATATTTTATTTACTTAGGTAGGGTGTCGAAAACAAAATCTGTCGCGTATACAGTCACACTCTTATGCCCCTGCGTCATTCATGCCTATCATAGTGTAAAGGTATACGTACCTATATACCATCATAGCTATGAGTTACGATTCGAGCTAATGCAAACGAAGCTGCAAGGACAAGCTAGTATACGATGAAATGTGAAAGAATAACTTTTTTATCTTTAAATAAAATGTTTAGACAAAATTACATATCTGCCATCCGACTTTGCATTTATGTATTACTTTAGATGTCATAAATATTGAGGATGTATGGTCAGCTGAACAGCGAGCTTTACATTTTCATAGAAATAATATTTTCTTTGAAGTATTGGATACAATCGCCATCGTCGACACACTTCGAGTGTATACTATTAGTAGCTGGTACATGAGCATTATTATTTGTTGATACTTTTTTGTTTTTTAGGTCTACGCTATATATCCCGCATAGAGCCGGCTAGGCAGAGGGAACCTAGTGTTAACACACTAGGTTCCCTAGACACTCCGTTTCTCACTTTCCGCCGAATTTTCGAGGCATTGCGTGTTGAGAGCGAATAAATTCAAAACGAAAACATTAATTTAGATATTACTAAATAATAATTGATTCTCCGAATGGGAATCGAACTCACAACCACCGCACTTACAGTCATACGCTTGTTCCACTGGGCCACGATGGTCTCAATTGATACTTAAGAAATGTTAAAATTGTTTCAATGAGAATTTACATATATTTTTTACATGTTGCAACATTTTAAAATTATTTTTTGATTATAAAATTATACTTTAGATTTTATAACATTCTTACTATTATAGCTCTTGGCGTATTAATATTCACATTAAACAGGCACTTACCATTTCCATATCCCACATTCACTAAGCTCTTTAAAATGGAATAGTGAAACGACTTTCTATTTTACAAAGCATTCGTAGAATATTTTTTCTTTACTATTAACATCAAAAATGGGTTAATGGAGGGCGAAATGACGTCATTCATCTTAGTTGTATTCCTCTTAACTCTCACGCCCCGCTCCGTACTTCCTAATTTCCTTCATTATTGTTTTTTTCATTTCGCTCAGGAAACAAGATGGTGTAGTGATTTACTATGTTATAACGACTACGCTTGCCTTTTATTTATGTTTTCTTTGTATTTCTTTAGTTTCGGTTCGGTTCTTGAGAGTTGGGGTGTTTTTTAAATTTCTTTGAAGTATTCATATATTGAATTGAATATCTTTGAAGTATCCCGCACATAGCAGGGTAGCTGGAAACAACCTAAAAACCTATTGTCCCAGGTACTTCCGTTACCCATTTTCCGTCAACTCTTCTTTGGATGGCCACCAGAACGAAGAAATTAAAATATTAAATATTTTAATTCCTCAAGTAGGAACCCACAATCTAGCGCTTACAGTAACACGCTTGTGCCGCTGCGCCACGAATGGCCTCAATATAATAATGTACAAATACATTTTTGTTTGCAAAAAAATATTAATATACTCACTGTCAATATGCTAAGGTAGGTAGTATAGCTAGCGGTTATAGTATATTATAATATTCTACCATAAAGAGAGCCAAAGAGAACGGAGGACATTTGACAGCAATATAGGTCGAATGTTACATCGTCAATTCACTATCAATAATGAAATAAAGTTATTTCTCAACCATCAAAATGAATTTAAATGTATTTATAAATAAAACATTTTTAAAAACTTAGTAAAAAGTTATTGTATTATCTTAATAATAGGTAGCTTCATTATCTTAAAGAAGTTTTACTTAAATAAGAAGAGCATCCTTAGCCTGATTTGAATTGTTCAAGTAATCTTATACTATGAGAGGTTGTAATTAAATATAAAAATATTAATTTAATTTATTAATAATAAATGTTTAAATTGTCCGATAAATTGTAATATTTTCATTGGCTGTAAATTAAGTAAATACACTCGATATAATTATTTAGTGAAGTATTTAAAATCCCATCAAAAACTATAAATGTGAAATGGGAACCAAGTTAAATGTTAAGTAATGCGTCGTTCTCGACTTCGCCGACAAAAGAATGGGAGATCTATATAAATGCCGAATTGTAATTACTAAATAATATTATCATTTTCTTACCAAATTCTGATAAACTAATATGATTGAACGATACGAACCAAGGAAACCTCGCTAGAGTTAATAAAAGTAAATCAGATTGCATCTAGAATTTGTCGCCATAGTTCATTACTCGTAATATTGAACTGCCAAGTACCGATTCACAATATCTACTTATTATATCTCTTTTTATTTTTGTCTTTAGATCAGAACATTTATTACTGTGTTATTGCTTGTGGAGCGCTCGGGGCTGAGAGAGTGTCAACGACGGGTTATTATGTTGAAACTGGCGAAATTTAACAAGAAAAGAAACGTAGTGGTGCCAACAGGCAGACAAATGCTAACGTTTGTCTTGTGGAAGTGGAATCTGTTGAAATAATTGTAGCAGCATTTAAGGATTTGAGATTTTGTATAAAAAATATATTTATTTCTAATATATATTTAAAATATTTTTTCTAATATATATTTAAAATATTATTTTTGCTATTGTAGCGAAATGGTAATGAGTCTTTCGGTATACCTTGGCTGTGAGTTCAAAGCCTACCTCGTGAATACTTGGTACTAAACTAGTCACTAGGCTCTTCGAAGACTAGGTTCGAAGCCTAGAAGAGTTAACACCTAAATGTATATATGTGTTATATGTTATTCAGAAGCTATTTAGTAATAATAGCAGTGTATATTTATAACTAGCGACCAAAAGGCGGCTTCGCTTGCTTTAACTTGTCGTTATATTTTAGAAAATTTATACCTTGTATGTATGTAGCCTTTTCCTTTTTTTTCTGTAATACTGTTTTTAGTGTTATCTAAATTCGTTTAGTAGGTTTTGCGTTGAAGTGGAATAAATATTCACCCTCGAATTGTTGCTTCACTGGGTCGCTTGTAATGCTATCAGTTCATTTATTCGTTCAATGTTTTGCAAAAATAGTTAAAAATTGTGCTAGTGAAGTAATGTATGTGAATATTTTTTAACATTGATATGTTTTAACACTGATATGTAAAATTACTTTAAAGTTTATTTTTAATACTACAGTATATTTATTCTGGTCATCCTTATTTTCGTTCGATTTCATGGCATGTCACGTCAGGTGCAGTGGAACTTTTTAACTTTGGATGATCATCAGAAAGTGTTGACGGTTAAGACTTCCCGCTTCCTGCACTGCTTGGGTTCCTCCGCATTTCAAATCTAACATTTTTTTAATAACATGCAGACCAAATTGTTTCTAAAGCCTTTTCCCATAAGTACAATAAAACAGTACGAAAGGTATCGTTCTTTTTTTACGATACCTGTCGTACTGTTTTGTTGTATTTACGGTACATATATTACATTTAAAATTTCAAATGATTCGTTCTATTATTAAAATGCCTTCAATTCGAGTCTTAATTGGTCATATAGATTAACTTGGTCTCATTAAGATTAAAATATACCTTTCGATAGCCGTCGTACATTAATAATATCTTCTTAAAACATGATGAATAACGAATAGCTGGCCAAATCGTTAATATCGTTTCATGGATATTCGTTTCCGATTCGGTGGAAATTAATGAGATAGAGAGTGTTTTATTACTAGGTACCCAGGTTCCTTCTGCCTACTTTGCCAAGATCAGGATATAGCTAAAATATGGATATATAAATAACTAAATAAAGGAGAACACAGTGTATAATCACAATTCTTCGTTCCCTTTTGTCTGATATCAAGATTTATTTTCTATGAAGCTAAAAAGGCAAAGAGAGATTTTAATGGCCAGACAGTCTGATACCAAATTTCGAGACATGCGTGTTGAGTAGCTGAACTCTACGCCACGCTTTTTTTTGTTATCGGGGCGAGGAAATTTATTTTACCGAACCAAAAATTATTGTGTTTACCGACACACACTTTGCCTCAACAGCGTCAAATACTACTCATTATTTATGTAATTAAAAGCAAATATTACAACGTCATCAGTAGATACATGAAATTAACTAAAATGTAAAAAGGCTTATTCTATCAAGTACAGAAATAACACATTAAAAGACAAATATTCGGACAAAAAGGTATTTTTTCTCAGATTCGAAATGTTGGGAGGTAAATAAGTATTCTTGATGTAACAACATAATGTGTATAAAGGTACTTTTGGAGGGGATTTATGAAGACGGCCTCGGTTGGTTTATGACGACAACACCGCCGCCGAGTGCCGCGAGCGTCACCTCATGTCCTCACTGAAGGTTATAAAAACATATTGAAAATGAGATTCCCGTAGAGGACGTCCCAGCGAGTATTATCTTGTTTGTGATTTGCCTGTGTTTATGCATGCATGAGAAAAGAAATTGTGATTCAGATGTCTTTGGGTAAAAGGTGATATAAATACTTTTGAATTCTTACTAATTAACATTACATTTGTATATTTTGATAAAATGGTTCATATTCACGGTATATACCACATACAGTGGAATAAACGCTGTATACCTACGTACACCAGGCTCCCTCCGCCTACTCTGTTCCGCTGCCGTTATCGAACCCACAACTGTCACGTGTACAGTCATACATTCATGCCACTGCGCCACGACGGTCTTTGACGATAATAACCATACATTATTAGAAAAATTGCTCTAATTGTATATTATGGGTCACATTTATATTATGTACTGGTAAAAACTGCAAATACAGTTTTTATTAAAATTTTAATTGTCTGATCGAAATACAGCATTGTTTTTGATTTGTACAATTTCTGTGAAAGGATCAGAAATCATTATCGAAATGTAATTTACACACTAATCCTAAAAAAAACTCAAAAGAGAAAGATCAATCACATGTAAATGTGTAATAAATAAATATATCCAGCGGTTAAAATTAAATTGTACATTGAAATAAAATTTGAATTTATACAATACAAATAATAATACATATCCGATAAGTTGTAAAACAAGAAAATGGGCTTAAGCGTAATCAAAATATACAATTTAATTGAAGGAGGTTACAATTCGAAACAACTAAACTGAAGTTATTTGATCGTTGTATTCATCTATATTCACAATACGATCGACGCGACTATTAAATACAACAACGACCGGTAGTCCTTTTTCAACAAGCTCGATGTGCTTTTAAAGTAACTCTTTAATTAGAATTATACGAAAGGGGAATTTTGTATTTTCTGTATTAATTATATTTTAAAATCAATACTACTTTATAACTTTTTTTTTGATGACTGTATTGAAATGTTTCTCTGATGACGATAATTCTATATTGCTAATTTTCACTTTTTGTTGTGTCAATGATATTTTAGTACTTTATGCGGGTTTTTAAGGCTTATTATATATGGAAATTTATAAATATTATCTTTGATATCTGTCTTTATCTTTTAATCTTTTTTTTTAGTGCATCTAAAACAGATAAATTAATCTATTCACAATCGCTTTTAATTAAAAATTAAGTTTAATGTTCTAAAAGTATTAATTGTAGGGAAAATATTTGCCGCTTAATTTATTAATATTGAAAGTGTTTTAGTATTAGTTTGACATCTCTGACATTTTTGATATATTATTTTTATACTCTACTTACTACTTCTTTTATTATTATTATTTTTATACTCTACTTACTACTTAATACTTCTAGTGTATTTTTATGATCGAATTTTAAGTCTGTTTTAGAAAAAGCGAGAGCTGTGGAATGCTATCTCTACATATAAGTATATGTTTTTCGACAACAATTCAGAATTTACAAATAACAAATACACAACTCTATTAGTATTACCACAATATCGTTAAGGGTCAGTCGTTAATGTCGTCGCATCTAAGTTATTATATTTCATTTATGATCACACATTATCGCTCAAAATGCTATTAAGCCCTAAGGGGTCATTCTGGGAATAAATATATCCACTAAAACTTGAAATGATGGACTCCCCTAGCTTAACCTGCGGCGCTCACTATGAGTCAATTAGGAAATTTATCTAGTGACAGGAAAATGATTACTGTTTCTATTAACTCTTCTAGTAGTGGTGCAGGAGCACAACACACAGGATTGTAAATGTAACAAGTTGTGGATTCGATTCTCATTCGATGCACTGCATGTATAAAGCGAGGCGTTAAGTTTCTCCACTCAACACGCAATGTCTCCAGAATTCGGCATTTCGGAGAGTGGAGTTCGGAGAATGCTAGAAAGTCTTTACTCTATTCTCGCGGTATCTGTAAGTCTGTAAGCCTTATGGAATAAAAAAAAACCATGATTAAAATTATTAAAAAATATTACATGAAATAAACTATATTAAATGAAAGTAAAGTTATATGGGCAAAATATTGTCTATATCCTTTATAATGAAATCAGTTCGTATACGTTACGTTACGTTTTTTAATAAGAAAAGTATAATCGTTACCGAAAAACAGTTACAAAATTTAAATAATAACACAACAAAGAAATTGAAAAGAAGTATATATCCAAAATCAAGTGTTTTTATATGATAAACTATCCATCCATCGGATATTTTAATATAAGTGAAAAAATGTTTCACTACACCCTCTTCGTATTTTATGTGTTTGATTGGCAATGAATAAAAAAAGTCTGTATTGAAAAAACTTTCATAAATTAAATTAACAAAGTTATAATTATTAATTAGCATTTGAAATAATAATATTTATGAGAGCAATACACGAGTTGTTAAGAGTTTGTTAGAGCTATTAAAGATTGCAACTTTTGAAAATTTTTATTTATGTATTTGAAAGAAAGTCAGTATCAAAGAGAATTACAGTCTTTCACAGTGAAACCGTACGTACTATTTATAAAATATAACATGCTATCAAGTAATTTTAACATACGAGTATATTCAAGTATCTGGTTGGCTTGTAGTTGTGTAGGGCGGTAAATTATGTATTTAATATGCAACAGGTCGTGGGTTCGATTTCCTCTCGAGGAAATAAAATATTTAATATTTATTAAATTTCTTCGCTTTGGTGTCGAGACATAGTGCGGCGTTGAGTTCCATCACTTTATACGCAACACTACTAGAATTCGGTATAAAGTGGGGAGCGGAAGTGTCTTAATTGGAATGGAGTGTCTTAACACTAGATTTCGAGGTTCACTCTGCCTTATCTACTACGCGCGGGATATAGCGTGAAGCTGAAAAAAATATAAAAAAAATGTGTTAATAAAGGAAAATATCTTACTCAGGCATACTAACTATAGAATGTAGAAAACTTTAATTCTTCATTAAAAAAGAGAACAAAGATTTCCCTTCAAGTATTAATATTATAATAATAATAATTTGTTGGACTTCTGTGAGATTAATATCTTCACCGAAACGATTTTTGCTAATTTTTATTAAAAATTATATTGAGGATCATGAGAACTGACAACTGTAGAATTTCTACGTCTCCCCCTATCTAAATGTATTACCATAACCCTTAGGCGTTTATGAGGGCTGTCAAGGGACACTGCACATGAAATAGAATAACAAGATAGTTATTTATTCATAAAAAAGTGACAGCGGCGCTTCAAACTCAAAGTGACAGTTTACTTAAACTTAGTTATAAATAAATTATGTATAAACAACATACTATCGTAGCAATAAACATATTATTTCAGTTGTTTAAATAATAAAAGTATCTACCTATAATGAGAAATATGATCAAGTTGTCATACATAAAAATAAAATTTTATGAAAATAGTAGTTTTCATACAGAATAAAGAAATAAGTAGGTATCTCTGTCAAATAAAAATATTTTAATTTGAAATTAAAAATAAAATATAATTTAAATATATTATCTTACAACTCTTACATTTTTTAAAAAACGTAGATGTATAAACATGTAGGCATTTCTTATTCCATTGATTTCCCAAATAAAATTCAAAAATTTAAGCCTAAAATCATATTTATGTTCGTGTCGTTAAATATAATCTTATTTTTATAGCTCTGGTAGAACAAATCGTTCTATGTTAAAATTTATATTTTAGTATTTCAGAGGGGCCTAACGTCCCGAGTGTACTAAGATGATCTTTTTATTGCTTTGAACCCATCTAATAAGCGAACACTGGTTGTTTACGTGCAAACAATTTACACCTATATTCGCGGGATCCGGTAGTAAAACAACAAGAATAATTATTTAGAATTTACGTTTTCATTAAAACAAAATTTACGTTAAGAATAATACACTTTAGCTGGTCAAATACTAAATGACAATATACACGGAATGGCAAGTACTAGCGACGATGTCACAGTGAGAATGATATTGATGTCTGATACTGAAGGAAGGTCACGTTAAAAGAATGAGATATGAGAAGCCCCCGAAAGACATATAAGAGGTTGATGATAGTGGAAAGAGGAGTCGAAAGAAGTATTTATACAGAGTCTAGATATAGAGATTAGCCCTTATCTATTTCTACCCCGTTAGGGATACTTTTGATACAAATTATGCTTCCCATATTTTTGCTAAAAAATATTTTATTTATGGTTAGTTTAGTAAGTAATTAAAAGAAAACTATCCTTTTTTTGAGGAAGAGTGACGATAATATTATTAGACGAGTTACTTGTAAGGTCATCGTGATACACGATTTAATTTATTCAAAATATTTGCAATTCTATTTCTTGTATTAGACACTTTCCGTCTTCGCTTGATACAATGGCTGTTATTCTTTCGTAACGAGTTTGTCACCCTTTTTCTGTTCTGAGGGGTGAAATAATGCATTTGGCTTCAATATTTCCCAGATGTTTATATAATAAAATCTTAAAATTATTTTCTCTTTACCTTAATATAAAATACAAATGATTTTGTTTTTTTTTCGAAATTCGTGAAAAACACTTGCGTTGGAAATAATCCAACGCTGCGCTTTAGCATATCAGGTCGGAAAAAATAATTTAAAAATAGTAATTTCTCGAAGGAGGTTTTGAACTTAATACCATCGCATGTGCAGTAAAGTATCTAGAAGTGTACCTAAATAAAGTTAACTTTTTATATATTTTGAGCTAAATGTTAAAAGCATTCAACAAACAACCAATAACAACGAACAAATTGAAAACAAATAACGTTTGCGATCAAATCCAATGAAATCTGCTTATTAGTTGCTTTATTATACCGATATAAGCAATGTCATGTTTTCAAATTGATATGAATATTTATTTTTAATTTAATTGACAAATTTAATTAATGTGACTGTAAATACGATGGTTCTAGATTCGTTTCCCTGAATTAAATATTTAACATTTTCATCTCTTTACTCTAGTAACATGGAAAGCGCGGCGTTAAGTTCCGCCAATTATCGCCTAAAAGAGGAGAATGGAAGTATCTTAATGCGAAACGGAGTGTCTTAACACTAGGTTCCCTCTGGCTAACCTGCTGTGTGCGGGATAAAACGAAGCTGTTTTGTTTTGATTTTATAGCATTTAAAAGAAATTT
Source organism: Heliconius burneyi (assembly GCA_018247715.1). Classification (NCBI taxonomy): domain Eukaryota; kingdom Metazoa; phylum Arthropoda; class Insecta; order Lepidoptera; family Nymphalidae; genus Heliconius; species Heliconius burneyi. Next base: position 1,218 of record DWGR01000644.1, on the reverse strand, counting down.
TAAAACTTTCTTTTATAAAACTATATAAAGGTATAAATATACGAGTATACTATATTCATATAACATTCATAGTATTTGTAAACCATTGGATAGAAACTTAATCTGATCAAATCAATATCTAAGTAGTTTGCGAGAGTTTACGGTCCATTTGAACAAAGAACACAATGCCATCAAGTCCTCACAAGCTTTATTTCAAGACCCTTTAGGACCATACTTGAGAGTCTGAGCTTCGCCTTTGGGGCTCCGCTTCCGCCCCTCCGAGGAATACCCGAGATAAGAGGAGCGTTGTGGCGCCATTCATGTTTATAGCAGGCCAAATGGCCCTAGAATACGACGCACTTATTATAAACAAGTATACACAATATATTTAAAAAGGCTTTACTGAACCCTTACTGTATTAGAGTAATGATAGTAAGTTCTTAAGTAAATTAAAAATAAGAAATAGAATTAAATAGAGTGTTTAAATTGTGTAAATTTAGTCAAATTTTATACAATAGTTATTATTTAGTTTGCGAGATTGTTTTTATTTTTTATGTCAGTTCAAATACTTATGTACGTGGCCATCCTCATCTTGCTGTGTCTAATATTATTGTTGTCCTTAGAATATTAATAATATCTCCATATATATATATATAATTTATATATATATATATGTGCATACTTATATTATTACTATTAGATAGAGATATAAAATAGAGATGACGTCAATTCTATTATTTATAAAATAAAAAAAATACAACCCACATAAATCAATTGTATTGTGTATGCTCTGTAATGACTAAAATTAAACATTTTAAAAACAAGAGAAAATTATTTCCATTCAATTAAGTGCGACCAAATATGCCAATTGAATTTCTGCTCATTTCATGTAATTGAAAATATTAAACAAATTTTTATTGCGTATATGTAAGCATATGGCACAAAAATATAAATAAAATATACAGGGTGGAAGAGGCAGCGCTCCTTTTACTGAAACTGCATATAGGGTAAAATATTTCAAACCCGGAGCTAAAAAAATTTATCAAAATGCCTCAACAGTTTGGACGTAGGATTTTTTTTTCATTTCACGATTTTTTCCATACCTGTATTTTGTGTCACGCAAACATACACATACTACTACAAAAATACTACTAAGCGTTGCCAAACTTCTACTTTTCATTCGTCAAAACATAACCGAACGAGAAAGAACGATATCGCGTTCTTTTTCACGCAATTACC